>BFEA01000027.1:2161598-2176694 GCA_003427395.1 Chara braunii | reverse complement strand
CCTCCCGCCCCGTCTCCTGCCGTTCCCCCCCCCCTCAGCTCCCCGCCCCCCCCTCTCCTCCCCCCAGCTCTACCGCCCCCTTTCCCTCCACTTCCCCTTCCGTACAGTTACAATTTACAATACTTTTGAAAAAAAAAATATAAAAATTACAATACTTGTATTGTATTGTATTATTTTGCAAAAGGAATTTTTTCTTTTTTATTTCCTTCGGCGGTTTACTCTGCTGTTCCTCCCGCCCCCCCCGCCTACCCCTGCTCGTAGATTCAGTCCAGACCCCGAGCTCGTTCGTGCGGGCGTCGTTCGCCCGCAGAGCTGCAAGTTGGATTCTGCCACGCAAGCGGCACAACCTTGCCCACAGACGCAAATGGCACTCGCCTGGCCTCGCAGCTTCGGGCGACCCCGGGGCAAGGTCCCACTTGCACGGATTAAGAGATTCTGGACGTTGATCTTTGCTATCTACGATCAGTATCGCTTAATTCGTGTAAGTGGGACCTAACCCCGGACCAGTTCCGGCGAAGCTGGCCAGATCCCCGACGAGCAGCCTCGGACCTACCACCTTCACCAACCAACCACACCGATCACTCATTACTCCTTTTCTTCGGGCAAACATGGCAGAAGGGGTTCTGAAAAAAAAAAAAAAAAAAAAAAAAAGGGGTTCTGGGGACTGCTGCGGACTCTTCACCAATCAATCGGTAGCTTCTACCCCACTCGGGCTCTGCTGTCTTTCTCTGACACTGACACGAGACGGAAAATAAAGAGGAGGAAGAGATGTGTTCCTCGTTGCCCTTTCTCTGCGAGATTCTCTTCCTTTTTTTCTTGCCTCCTTTCACGTTGTTCATCTATCTGTCTGATTCCTTTTCGTTCTGGAGGATTCGAACACATGATTTGTTATATACCGTCTCCTCTGTGATGTGAGGTTTTTGCCGTCCGCTGGCGCCCTACGGTTGTATCTGGTAGCTGGTAGCGGGTTGCGGGTAGCGGGTAGGAATCCGTCCCAAACACAGATCAGACAAGCCAGCCGCGTCGCCCAAACAGGAAGATGGACGCTCCCGCGGTTTATGTCAGTTGCCGCCAGCTCTGCCTGCGCGTACGGAGAGAACTGAGGGCACGCTCTCTCAGGGCGCTCTTTTTTAAGAAAAGATTATCAGGGCGTTCTTTTTTTTTTTTCTTTTTTCTTTTTTTTTTTCGAGAAAGTGTAGAGGCCGGGAATCCTCCACAAACAACCCGGAAAGCGAACATGGAACTGTCCAGGGGAGGGCAGCTGCTGGAAACGAGGTCCAGCGTCCTATTGAGCTCGCACAAGGGGAAACTGTAGGGGAAGACCTCTAGCCTGTCTGCCAGGTTTAGGCTACTTATAGCCTGCTGTATCCTTGCTGGAAACCGGGTCCAGCGTCCCAATATCTACAATTCTCATGCCAAAGAACTTAAAAATGGACCAAGAAGCAACCAGGAAGAAAGGATGAAATCTACTGTAGCTGACTAAGGATAGAGGGGAAACAATCCGCAACTAGATACTGTGTACCCAGCTGCCCCAACCATTCTGCCTAACCAAGGCAGACTGAAGTAACAAACTCAAGACCCAGAACCCATGGTTATCAACCAACGTGGAAACTGAAGTTTCCCTTCCGTAGTAATAGTGGCAAACGTCTTCGTATTGGACCAGGTTTTCTGGAACCAGATCCTGCCTCTTTGCCTCCAATCTGCATAGATTGTCCTTCTCAAGCCCATCTTGAATGAGTTTATAGTTTGACATACATGCTGTGTTTCCCCTTTGAAAACACAGGCATTGTGAGATGCCCATATGCCTTCCATGATTAGGCCGCTGCGGAGATGAAGCCTTGGTGGTTGGTGGCTGTGGGTTTCCACAAGTACCGGCTAGCAACCTTACGGATTTCTGTGTAGCCTCCTCTCCCAGAAGGTGTACACTCAGAGGGAACCATAGGATGGAGAAGGCAGCTGCAGAGAGGACTAATGCTCTCCCGAAGAGTGAGAGCTGGTGGTTACGTACCCAACTAAGTACTCTGGCTGCAACCTTCTCCTGTAGTAGTGCATCTTGGGTCTTTGAACAGTCTGTTCGGGAGACTCGCACCCCCAATAAACGATCGGAGCTGTTTGCTGGAATGTGTTTCCGGCCCCAATCCACGCAAAGAGAGAACTCTGGTGGAAGCAGAAAAACAGACTTTTTCCAGTTAATGGAGGCTTCAGACAAGTCACAATAAGTGTCCAGAACTATTTTTAGTTCTTCCAGAGATTCTTTTTCGTTAACGCAGGCCACTGTGAGATCATCTGCTAATGCTCCCCCTTTCCAATGAATTGATGGGGGGAGGTGGAGACCTGCAATCCGACTGTTGCATCTGATATTATGTTGAAGAACTTCGAGTTGTAACACGAAGAGTAGGGGAGCGAGGGGGCACCCTTGTCTCAGCGAACGTGTGAGAGTAAATTCTTTTCAGAGTTTTCCATTTACCATTACAACTGAGGACGCTCCCAAATACATAGCATTTACCCATGAGCAGAAACCCTTGCCGAATCCCATGTGAGATAGAGTGGTGAATACGAAAGACCAACCCACTTTGTCATACGCCTTTTCCATATCAAGGAGAAGGATTGCGACATTCTTTTGATCGGTGCCAATGATCTCTAGGGCGTCAATGGTGGTCATGATGTTGTCGAAGATTGTTCTACCTTTGACAAAGGCCCCTTGCTCAGGGCCAACCAGGCTTGGGAGGAAGGTGGAGAGGCGAATGGCTAGTGCCTTTGCCAGAATTTTGTAGGTGACATTAAGGACTGAGATTGGCCTGTAGTTGCGCACCTCTTTTTTATCCCCCTTCTTGTAAAGGAGGGATATAACTCCGGTAAGCCAGCGTTTGGGGAGGGAGCCAGATGTTAGTGTTGAGTTGAAGATTTGGCATAGGAAGGGGTCAAAGGCATCCCAAGTGCTCAAAAACAGTTCTACTGGGAGCCCATCCAACCCTGGGCACTTACCTGTGGCCATTTGCTTGGCTGCTGATCAGAGTTCATGTGATGAGAAGAGTCTGTCTAGTTCTTCGATTGCCAATCTTGGCAGCCTAGCATCTAGGTCGACCCAAAAGTTTGATCTTTCGGTTAAGTCAGTGACAGTGGAATCGTATGGTCTTCTTGTTGACACACTGTCTTGGAAATATTCCTTGGCATAGTTGCACATCGTGGATGTATCATTGGTTGTTTCCATCTCCAGGCTAAAGGAGTGGGATAATTCCCTTAACACCGGCTTCGTCTGTTTAAGGATTAGGGATCTGAAGGTGATTTTTGTCATTCTGTCATAGCCAATAAGACCTCTTAGTTTAAGTCATTCTAACCATCCGGCTTGGCGTTGTGATTCTAATTGATCAAGCAGGGCCAGATTTTTGTTGCGTATCTCTGACCAATAGTAATCAGTAAACGGGTCGAAACCCATTTTACTTTCCGCTTCCTCTATTGCCTTTATTGTGCATTTTTCTTTCCAATTCATGTTTGCTTCTTTCATTCTCGAGAAGGTTTCGAGGGCGGATGTGATAATCGTCAATCCAACCTCTTCCCAGGAGTGCTCATGATCAAAGAGATCTTTTGCTGAGCTCCAAGCTTTCATTTGGGAGTCCATCCAGTCTGTGATCCCTTTGTCCTTCATCAGGTTAACGTTTAGTTTGAATGGGGGGCGGACTTTGTCAAAAACATCTTTGACTATAACATCCATGCAGACAGGGTAGTGGTCCAATATGGACGCCACCATGAAGTCACACCACATACACCTGTCCCAGACTGCTCCCCTTGATAGGAAGAAATCCAGTCTTTTCCTAGGTTGAGGGGCTTTTGGGGTGGGTCTGGGTGCGTACCAAGTGAATCCCGGACTATCTGGGTTCAGGGTTTTATATATGTCGACCAAACTTTGCGATTCTAGGAAAGAAGACAACATGACCATATCAGACCTCAGGGTGGTGGGATGTAGAGAATCTAGGCCCGGGTTGAATATGGTATTCCAATCTTCTGCGATGATTAGGTTCTCTACATCAGGGACGCAGGCTGGAAGGTTGACTATGAAGTTTGTTCGGTCCGAATAAACGACCGGGGCATAAACAGACATCACCGCCCAGTCTTCATCTGCCAAAGCAAATTTGACCCAAATCCATCTACCTTTTGTATCAGGGAAGTGGTCAATAATGTCAACATCCAGATCTTAATTAAAGAGTATTGTCATCCCTCCTCTGGTCTCCTCAGCCGGGGACCAGAACTGTGAGCCCTTCCACCAGTTCCGAGCTTCCTCGATTTTTTCTTCGTTAAGTTTGGTTTCCTGTAGACACAGTACGCGAGCCTCTTTAGCGTAGGCCCAATCTGTTAATTTGCCTTTTTTGTTGCGATGTGATGTGTTACCTAACCCTCTGACATTCCAGTTTGTTATTCTAATCCTGTTTGGCAGGACCATCAGAGGGGTCGTTGCCGCCCAGGGATTGGATGCGGTTCTAGTCCATCAGTTTGTCTGTCTCCCGTTCTGCTCCTCCACAAGTCTGCCCAGGGATCGACGGTGATGAGGAGTTGGGGAGTTTCTGGCAGGTAAAATTCTCTGCAGAGAGGAAAGGTTGTGTGTCTGCTAGGGATAGTCATTCTACTACTGCCTGTGCTGTGAGAGTGTGACCAACCCGAATGCCACTCAGACTTTCCGATCCAGGGTACAAGAGTAAGTACATTTTCATCTAGTGGATGTTCAGGTTTTTCCACTGTTCGAAGGAACCAGTGATTGACACAAAGTTCAAGAAGGCAATGTAAAGCAGGAATTTTTCTCCAGATGGTAGGTCTACCATATGTCTTCCCATCTTGGGTAGGGGGGGGATTGAAACTGACCCTGCTCCTCTCAGAACAGAGGAGCAGATGAGGTCCACCACTTGGGCATATGAGGGTTGTTCCTTGACCTCTATAGTTGGAAGCTCCAATGCCTCGTCGATTGACCATGTAGTTAGGACCCTGAGCCCT
Source organism: Chara braunii (assembly GCA_003427395.1). Classification (NCBI taxonomy): domain Eukaryota; kingdom Viridiplantae; phylum Streptophyta; class Charophyceae; order Charales; family Characeae; genus Chara; species Chara braunii. The sequence goes on along the minus strand of BFEA01000027.1, from coordinate 2,171,711 downwards.
TGATGTGTGTTGGCACAGATCAGCGGGATGAATAACTCCCTGATTCTAACTCTGGTTTTGTCCTTCTTGGTGAGCTTCTTCATCGGGGCAGCCATGCTCAAGAAGGAGGTCTCGAGCGGGCACTCAATGAGCGTTTCTTTTGAGAGGTGGGATGACTCTCTTCCTCTGATAGAATGTGGTCAGAGGAAGGAGCGTAAATTTTGCTTATTCTTCGTTCCTTGCAAAAAAGAATTCTTTTGGTCGGCGCCTCGCTCACTATGCGTGAGGTAATCCTTGTATCACCTGCGTCCGCAGTGAACGAGGGGGGTTTAATCTGATTTATCCTTTTCGTTGCTTTTGTTTTGGTTTTCTTTTTCTTCGCAAATTTTTCCTTGTTAACCGCCTTGAATAACAGATCTGGGCCTGTATCATTTCCTTCAGCGGTAACCACATCGATGAGGGATGAAGTATCTTTCGTCATCACTTCTTCCGGGAGGACCTCGAGAGGAGTGGGCGGGTGGGGGGGGAGGCCTGCGTGGGGGGTTGGGATGAGGTCGGAACCCAAAGAAGCGTCGTCGATAATCTTCGACAGGTCTTGAACTAATGGCACGTGGGAGATCAGGTGGAGACTTGCGTCTACCCCTGTTTTTCCGTCACGCTCCGCTGCAGTCTTAACTTCCGCTGTTCTCATTCCTTCCACTTTTTTTTTCAACTGCGAGATTGTCAAACTCTTTTTACTTTGTAATTTTTTCAGAAGACATGTCTGTTTTCCTTTCTCTCAGTATTGTCTTTTGTGTTGTGCTGTTTTCTGTCGCTTTGTCCGTGCGAGGTGTCCCTGAAGCAGGGACCGACGAGTCCATATTGTTTTCCTTAATTGTGCTTTCCTACCGAGCGGGCGGGGATTGTTTATTTTCCTTGTACTTGATTTTTTCTCTTTTGTTCCTTCTTTTTCTAACCAGCTTCCAACCCCTATCTCTTTCCTCCTCCGCCTCCTCTTCTTCACCATTCTCTCCGTTCGTGTCTTTGGCCGCTTTCCCCTTCGTTTCCCCCCTTGTTATTCTTCCCCTTTCGTCCTTCCTTTCGTTCCCTTTGTTTTCCCGAAACGAACCTCCCGTATTTCCACATTGCAATCCTATACATGAGATTCCAATGCAAAAGAGTATGAATTACAAAGCAAAGGCATTTGTACTCGTCCGCATTGGAATCCTCATTTCCACATTGACCACCAAAAATGATTGTTTGTGGAAGTCGGATCCCCGTAGACCTGAAAAAAATTCCCAGATTAAATAATCATTCTAAAGTAAAATTACATTCTAAATTTTAAATTTTCATTCTATTTTAAAAAATGTCATTCCAATTTTAAAATTTTCCGTCTTACTTGAAAACTTTCCTTCCAATGGGGTATCCTTTTTTATTTGAGCTACATGTTAGAGATGGAATGAAAGTCTGAATGAGTTCATGGAATATTTTAATTGGACTGTCATTCTAAGTAAGGATTTTCAGTCATAAATAGGTTAATCCAATCTAAATAAGAAGATATTTGTTGTAGTAGAATGAAAATTTAATTAAAACATGTCATAAACTCGTCCAGACTTTCATTCCATCTTGAACAAATAAATATAGATGGAAGGAAAAACTCATATTTAAACCGAAACTTATCAAATAAAACTGAAAATTTTAGAATTGGACGAACATTAGAATGATAATGTATAAATATGATGTTTTTTTTTTTAATGATTTTTTTTTTAAACTTTCATTTCTCGTGGGAATTTTTCTGTTGCGCCACGCATATACATACGCTATTGGGTTAAATTGAGGCACGAGGTGGGGATTCCAATGCAGAAGAGTACGAATTCCAAAGCAAAGGCATATGATATAACCCCACCTCTTGATTCCAAACTCTTTTGTACCCTTCCGCATTGGAATTCACACCTCGTGCTTCAATTTAACCCAATGGTGTATGTATACATGTGCTTCAACTCCAGCTGCGCAAACTTCTTCAGGTCTAGGAACTCTAACTTTCACAAGTGACCACTTTCCGTTGTCAACCCATATGTGCATCCCTTACCTCTCGTATTGGTTCAAACAAGCGTATTTCCTTTGATAATATAGTACTTAACTATCCAGTCTAGTGCCCACATGAGCTCATCATATACTGGCAGAAACCTACTAAACATCTCTTTGATTTCTTGGAACCTCGCTTCTATTTTTCAGCACACCTCATCTTCGATATTTCTTTGTTTATTTGTTCTAGTATAATGAGCATGTGCTCAACAACCTGAAGGTAGGTTATAATGCCATCCTCTAGAAAAAGTGAATAAGACGTGGTTCAATGCCTTCCACCAACAACAGAAAAATTCCTACGAGAAATGAAAGTTGAAAAACATTCCACAAAAACAAAATCCTTCATATTTATAAATTATCATTCTAATGTTCGTCAAATTTTAAAATTTCCAGTTTTATTTGATAAGTTTCCGTCTAAATACGAGTTTTCCCTTCCAACTATACATATTTGTTCAAGATGGAATAAAAGTCTGGACGAGTGTGTGAAATATTTTAATTAAACTTTCATTCTACTACAAGAAATATCTTTTAATTTAGATCGGATTAACCTGTTTATGACTGGAAATCCTTACTTAGAATAACAGTCCAATTAAAATATTTTATGAACTCGTCCCTACTTTCATTCCATCTCTAGCATGCAGTTCAAATAGGAAGGGATACCCCATTCTTGGAAGGAAAGTTTTCAAGTAAGACGAAAAATTTTAAAATTGGAATGACATTTTTTAAGATGGAATGAAAATTTAAAATTTAGAATGTAATTTCACCATAGAATGATTATTTAATTCTGGGAATTTTTTTCGTTGAACCTCATTGTCCTCACCATTGGTTCTTTGAGGGTAATTCTGACGATAAAATCTTTACGTTTTTTGAGCACGTATGTCTCCTTGAAGCCACTCTTTGAATCCCATCTCACAAACCTTTTTAATCCGATTCTTTTCACATTCTGGAACTTCCTTGCACACTTGAACTGCAAGTGCACCTATATTGCCATAACCATACGTTCGAAGGTAACCATCATCGCTTTTTAGTGCACCTTGGGACATATCACCATTGTATCGCCATATTTTTTTATCAAGCCGTGTAAGAACAAGTCTGTCCAACTCATTTTTTTGAACTAGGACCACTTTCATAATACATACTTCGAATATGAATTCAAAAATTTCTTGTATATTGCCTTTCATGTTGTACCAGTTAGCGAAACTCTCTACTACTTCCTGCTTTAGGAGGCCCACATAGTCCGGAATTTCAGCACGTGAAATATCATCAGCATTTGATAGTTGTTAATATAGTGCTCTACCTGCGCTAAAACGAAGATGCACACGGATCTGTATAGTTGCCGGTAAGCAAATCACAAGTTGTAAATTCTTAGTGGTTGTGCAAGATGTCTTGAATCATTCAGTTTTTCATCAGGACGACATAGACGCTCTTTTGTGCTCGCTTACAAAAACCGTTTCACAAATTACAACTCATTATACAATTATTAACTACTTTTCATAAATGCAATCCCTTGATCCCGTGCCTATGATCATCATATTGTACCTAAACGAAGTTTATCTTTAATAAATTTGACAATAAAAGCCTTAAATAGTTTTGGTTGACTTCTTACTAGATTTTATGATGGCATTATTACAGTCTCATAACTAACTGTAATAGAAGCAAACGAAAAATGGGGGAGGGGGATGTCTTCGCTTCAGTTCACATCCTCGTTGTTGCACTCGTTGTTATCCTCCCAACGTCGTACTGCCAGTAGCGCAGGCGGGTGAGAGCGGAAAATCTTGATCCCACTTTGGTGCTAATGAGAGTTGTGTGGGTGACAAATCTCTTCTTATTAAGAAGGGCAAGAGGGAGGAAGAATGTGGAAATGGAGATAAACGAGGTACACATGCATCACCGCAGGCTGAATCATAGTGGACCATACTCTAAAAGCTCACTGGTTAGAATGCATCAAAAGTGCAAACGACGACGGGGTATATCACAACCGAGTTGAATGGATTGGGTGGTACCAATGACGAACGCTCCAATTCACATCCTCATTTTTGCACTCGTTGTTTTCCTCCCAGTGTCGCACTGCCAGTAGCGTAGGTGGGTGATAGCGGAAAATATTGATCGTGCTTCCGTACTAGTGGGAGTTGTGTGGGTGGCAGATCCCTTAGTATTAAGAATGGGAATAAGAAGGAAGAATGTAGAAATGAAGATAAAGGAGGTACACATGCATCACCACATACTGACTCATGGTGGACCATACTCTACGAACGAGTGCAACAACGAGGATGTGAACTAGAGCAAAGACATTCCCTTTCCCCCCCCAAGCTCCACCACGGTGAAGTTTGAGATAGGGAGATAGTTTTTTATTTTCCACCTTACAAAGGTGGAAGCCTAAGGGGAATGTAGTAAAACTAGTCTTGGTTGGAATCATGAGTAACCCTGTTAAGTTAAAGGAAATTTACAAGCGGGGCATGAGGTCAGTGCAACGGTACTCTATTTCAAGTTGGCTTGGGCTATAGTCGGATATATTTTAGCTACATGTTGGGCCTCTGGGACCAGGTCATCGGTCTGATCTCACAGGCAAGTAAGTCATTTCATACACCGCCGTCGTTGTTACCATCCAATCCATTCAATTCCGTTGTGATATACCCAGTTGTTGTTTGCACTTTCGATGCATTCCACATCCTCCCAACGCCCCACTACTTGTAGCGCATGCGGGTAAGGGTGAAACATCTTAATCCCACATCGATACTAGTGGGAGTTGTGTGGGTGGTAGATACCTTACTGTTAAGAACGGGAAGAAGGAGCAAGAATATAAAAATGGAGACGGAGGCAATACACATGCATCACCACAAACTGGTTAATGATGGACCATAATTTGAAAGTTCACGGGGTGGAATGAATCGAAAGTGCAAATGGTGGCTTGGTATATCCTAACGGAATTGAGTGGATTGGATGGTACCAACGGCGATCCTATATGAAATGACTTAACTGCCTGTGAGATCAGACCGATGACGTAGTCCCACATGCTAAACCAATAGATAGCCAAAATACGTTTGGCTATAGCCCAAGCCAAATATAGTACCGTTGCACTAACCTTATGCCCGACTTATAAATCTCCTGCTACTTAACAGGGTTCCTCATGCTTCCAACCAAGATTAGTTTTAATTTATTTTCCTTAGGCTTCCACCTTCGTAAGGTGTAAAATCAAAAACTCCCTCTCTTGCTCAAACTTCACATTGACAAACTTGATATTGGAACCGTTGTCAATCATGAAATTAAAAAAAAAAAAGATAACACACACACAAACATATATATATATATAATATCAATTTATATATATACATATATATATATACCTTATCGACCTTGTGGTTGAGATCGAGTGCTATATGTGTTTATTGAGGCCACAAAAGAAAAAAAATTGTCGAAATATACCTCATTACCCAATTATGCAACCCTACTTTAGGTTGATAAGAACAATATTTTTAATTTTATTTTACCTATCAGAGATAGTTTTATACTTGACCACCCGTCTTCCCCTTAATAGAGCGCACAGTCCTTATGCGATAATTATTGTGCATCCTATTATAGGGAATACTACAAAAAGTCCACCATGACGAATTTATATTCATTCTCACCTAAATATTTGGTTTACTTCATTGTTTTCGGTCTCGAATATCCAACAACACATACTCTTGACAACATGAGCATTAACATTTCATCAATTCCTAAATGTTACTCATACTCATATTATGATTTCTCTAAATGTGTACTACCACAAGTACGACCGATGTCATAGCACAAAGTCTTAAGCATGTCCTAACCATTACCACATTCATTAACTTCACAATGCATGAGTGCATGCTCACGTCAAGACTTCTCGGGATTGGTCGATGCCAAATAATATAAATATCGGTACCGAACCAGAATAAATGTCATCCAAAAAAATCGTCTCTCTCATTTCACTGATAAGGACTTTAGTTTTCCTTTCGAGTTTTTTTTTTTAAATTATTAAGACAGATGTATGCCTCGGGAGTAGTACATAAACTTCACAGGTTGAGTTTGACGACTCCATCTATTTGTAAGAGAAAATACTTGTGGGAAATCCGGTCCAATTATACATGAATCGAAAGGTTCACACAAAATCGTACATAGACAACTTCACCACAAAAAACGCTTGAATCTAGATGTATAATCATATGTCACTCCAATCTATGGTATCACCCTTCTAGTCGTTTAAACCTGAAAGTTGAACTCCTCACTACGAGCACTACTATATTATACTTTCTTGTGCATTGTATTGAATCCCGCTTATATCTGATGTTTTCCTATCTTGTCATCAATCTTGTAAAACGATTGAGTTTTTCTTAAAGGTTTGATTCGTTGTCCCTTAAACCATAACCAAAATCCTACCAATATTGTAGTAGAAAACAACTTATGTTGGTTAGATATTTGTGAACATTTTTTTTTATGAACGTACTCTCTTATCCGTTATCCGATCATCTTAGGGTCACTGAAATATCAATGTGGCAAGGATGTGTCAATCTTAAGAAATCTTATTCACGATTCTCTTCAAAAATACCTATGTTCATCACTTCTACAAATGCATCTTTTTTTTCTAAGATGAACTCAAATCAAACGATCATCGTTCTTGAATAAGTTTCCATTAATCTCGTGTGCTTGATAATGCCATTTCTTCATAAAATTGCAGCCACGTGGTCTTAGTTCTTCATGATTTTTTTATATGTTTGAGTAACCCAATGTTAAAAGTTTGATATTATTACCTCTCCCCATTTTTCTCTCTTTCCTGGGAGTGTAGTAAAAAATACATTCGGGGGGTTGGTAAAGTAAATGTTCAGGGGGTATAATGAAAGAAATAGGCAGGAAATAGTTTGGGTTTTTGGCCTATTCGATAATATTTTACTGTATCCCTGACTCTTTCTTGCCCTATTTCTTTTGTCCGTTCGATTTCTCTGCATTCCTTGATTTCACATGCTTAACACTATTAAAATATATATTTTTTGCCCTCCTACATGGCCTGCGTGGTTCTACGTTACTGAATGTTTTCTCATTGAATCCCGCCCATGGAAGTTACCGTTTTCTCTCTTTCTCTCACACACACACACTTATATACTCTTGATCACCTTTTCCAGCGATTCATAGTGTTATGACTTAGTCAAACTTACCTTCTGCTTACTATATGCTGATGCTACAATATCTCCCTTATCATCTAGTCTTGAACTGTTCTTAACAGCCTACCTATCTGAACTAACCCAAAGATTTGGTTTTATGCTCATTATACCTAATTTATGTAGTTCTACCCCAATTAACCCATTTCTATCTTAAGCATACACCTCAACAATGTTGATATCATGACCTTTTTTTCTAAACAATGCTCTCTCTCTCTCTCTCTCTCTCTCTCTCTCTCTCTCTCTCTCTCTCTCTCTCTCTCTCATGAGCGTGTCAGCCTGAGCACATGGTAACTCCCATTGGGTCTATATACGCATTTATAAATCATAGAAACAACAACAAAAATATGATGTAACCAAACTGACCCGTAGCTTAGCGTCCAAGAAAATTCCACGCCCCCACATCGTTGCTCCATTATTTCCCACCTTAGTGCTCTGCTATTTCGCTGCTCCAAATCATGAGTAAGCCACTTTGAGAAAAGCTCCATAAGAAGTGTGCCGACTTTAAGCGCTCTTTAGTTCGATATGTTCTGATGTGTTGCGACACTTTAACGCTATCAAAGCCCACCTTGCGAGCCCCAAGGAGCATATTGTTGTCCCTTACTCTAGGTCGTAACACATTCAATGCACTGAAAATCCACATTCCAATTTCAAGGGGAGAGACTCATATCCCTCATGCCTAAAGTGATCGATGTGTACGCTTAACTACTTCAAGATTTACCTTTCCTATGCTTGGTGCACCAGGACATGGTAGCTACAATTCGGTCTTGGAGGAACTTGTCTCTATCTGGACGATAAGAGTTGACTTGGACCACTACAGTGTCGCAACTCGCCGATTCCCACCCTCCTGTGTTTCTCGATCCTTTTAAGTACTTTTAAAACCACTGACGAGGGTTTAGTCATCCTTTCTAGTGTTTTTCAACTTAGTCACAGTGAGCCTGTGAGATGTTTAGATCCGATGGAAGAAACCTACATATACTTGAAACTATGCCTAAACCCTTGCGACTGGGACTTAGCCTCGGATCTTGAGGTATCATCATCAAACTAACCAGCCACAATAATTCAAAGTTAGGGCATACTCACATAAACTTCGGAAAACATTACCATGATATGCATCAGAGTATGGCCACAATTGAACTCAGATACATTCAAAAGAGTGCTTGTGTGAGTGTGGCCTTAAGCTTAAATCCCAATTTTTTTTTGACTAGTCTTGGTAAAAGCTTAGGCTATTTAGGTAATCACATCATTGTGGTATTATCATGAGGTCGTGAAAATAAAGGTGGTTGGCTGCCTACTATCCAAGATGCTAAGAGTCCTTGTAATTTTGGGGTAGCCCTCGACTAGCACTGAATCCAAAAGAACTCTTACCCACTTTTGTTTTCCCCCCAGTTGTTTCATTTCACTCATATTGATGTTCTCCCCGAAAGAGTACTTGTAGCAACTAGTATGTGAGATCAAGTGCGCTCTCTTCAATGTTTTTAGACCAAGGCTCAATTGTTTCTTATAAAAAAAATATCGTCTCAAATTGACACAATACATAAGTTTATTTGTCTATTTGTTGTTCAAATTTGTTTATTTCTTGTCCACTATATGGATTGGTGACAAGTTTGGTTTACAAAATGTATGGGAGTTTTATTATGAAGTCAATGAAAAAATGCTGAAATTTTATGGCTCTGGTAACCGCTTCTCTAGGATCCTAACCATCCTTCGTTCATCTGATTTGAGCGAGATTTTGATCGAGTCATTTTTTTTTTTATTCGGGTTGTACAGCAACAACTCATGAGTATAACATTCAACCACATAAGTTGGGTAAGAACCCTTATTTATACCATGTTGCAGTTCTATGCAACTATGATTTAGTTAAAAAATTACATTTTTTTTAATGGCACGAAAACGAATGTCCAAAAGTTCACAGTTTGTTTCTGTATTTTTCGAGCCCATGTTACTACACAGCTGGGTAGCACCGTATATGTGTACGAGGTGCGTACGTGTACATACAAAAAAATGTGCGTACATGTATGTATTATATATATATTTATAGAGAAATAAATATATATATATTATATAGTGTTATGTATCATATTATACGTATAAATTGATTTAATATATTAAATACTATTAATAATATTACTACTACGATTATACCAATACGGAAGACAAGGAGGAAGTGAACGACGTGGCGAAGGAAGGTAACGGAGGGGAGGAGGAGGAGGAGGAGGGGAAAGACAACGTAGAGGTGAAAGATATTGCAAAGGAAGACGACGATGGGGAGGAGCAGGAGAGAGATAACGACGGAGAGGTGAGATAGATGAAGGAGGACGATGATAGGAAGGAGCAGGCGGAAGTCGACGACGGGAAAGTGCAGACAGAGAAGGAGGGAAGGTGGTGAAGGATATGGATTTCGAACTTCACAGTGAAAAGAAAAACAACACGCAGCAGGGGAGGTCGAGAAAAAAGAAGAGGTAAGGTGGTGGAGTTGATGGAAGAGGAAGTCGATGATGAGGGTGGAGGATATTGAGGAGGAAGACGAAGAAGTTGAGGACCAAGCGGACAAAGATGAAAGGGAGGTGGATAAGACGGCAGAGGAAGATGTCATGGGGGAGGAGGAGGAGGAAGATGACGACTGGACGTGGTGACAATGGAGGAGGGAGACGACGATGGGGAGGAGGAAGATGATGAAGACAACGAGGAGGTGGAGAAGATGGCAAGAGTAAGACGGCGATGGGGAGGAGGAGGACCAAGATGACGATGGGAAGGAGGACGACAACAAGGAGATGGCGAGGTTGAAGGCACCCGATCTCTCTCTAACTCTCTTTCTCTCTCTTTCTCTCTCTCTCTCTCTCTCTCTCTCTCTCTCTCTCTCTCTCTCTCTCTCTCTCTCTCTCTCTCTCTC
>BFEA01000027.1:2146728-2161513 GCA_003427395.1 Chara braunii | reverse complement strand
TCTCTCTCTCTCTCTCTCTCTCTCTCTCTCTCTCTCTCTCTCTCTCTCTCTCTCTCTCTCTCTCTCTCTCTCTCTCTCTCACGTGCGCGCGCGTGCGCACGCGCGGGTGCTCGCTTGTGCTGGGGCGCACTCTCACATACACACATACATCGTGGTCGGGGGCGACTTGGTCTACCTCCAACCCCTCGTTACCCCCCGACCTTGCTCTGGCCCCCACCCACCCCCTCGCCCACCCCCCAACCCCTACGGGGTCAAACCAAGCCCGGGAAACGGCCTGCTGCAACCACGTAGTCGGACCACAAATTTGGGTACATGTGCGCACGCATGCGATACATGCGCATATACGTGAATACACGTATGCACGTGCTCTAAAAACACATACGTGTAAGGCGTGCTACCCAACTACACAATATAAACACTTAGATTATATATTATTTCTCACAAACAACATTATTTTGTAAACCAGGTCATAAATGTACAAAAAGTAGTACTAAATCATTGCCTTCATGCTTGCGGTGTCGTACCAAATATCCTTACAAGGGTATTTGGGGTACTTTTCATGAATCATACCCGATACGACCTCGTCCGTAGTTTACGACGAGGGCGCGGGAAAAAGTTGAGTCCCCACCCGGATGAACGGCCCACGTGGTGTATCGATAGTGGCGCGACTTGAAGGGGTGGTCAGATTCTGCAAAGGGGGCATTGCAACGACTTGGAGGTTTATTAGAAGGCGGGTACCTTGCGTATTGGTTGTGATTTGGCCACTTCCACTGTGTTTCAACCGCCATCGTGGGGCCCTCTGGCGCATAAAGATTTTAAGACCCTGTTGCGCGAGTTGAGTTGTCCCCTCCTTATATCTCGAGAGTCTGAAACTTTTTTTTTCTTCCCTTCTTACTCTAAGTCTAATCGAAGTCCGGATAGGAAGGCGGTAAGTCGGATAGCAACCTAAAAGCCGCAACAAAACCTTGTGGGAGGTCCACCCACCAAATGCGAGAGATCTGGACCTAGGTGAGGTTCTGGAGGCAGAGAATCTTCAGGTATAACTCTCCTTCTGTGTGTATGCTCGCTGAACCCATATTTTTTCATCTCTCTAGTCAGAATGTTATGTATCCATGCACCCCTACAGTTTGTTTTCTTTTTAGAATCCAATCAGACAAAGTGAAAGGAAAGCATGCATGAATTTCAGTTGTATATTGTTTTGATTGAAATAAAACTAAGGGATGAACTGGGGGAAGGTGGAGGTAGGTGGTATTGCATGTGTCTGACCATGTCGATTAAAGGTGAGCATTGTTTCTCAAAAGAATGATCCGGTGCTATATTGTTTGTTTGTTTTCTAAGGAACCAGACATTGTTTCTAAGCAGAATGGTCCGGTTAATGTATTTATTTTTTTTGGTTTGTCTATCGGATTTTTTAGGCCAAGCCTTATTTCTAAGCAGAATGGTTTGATTTATTTGTCTCTTTTAAGGTTTATCACTGAAGTTGAACATTTATTTATGAGCAGAATTATCAAACTTCATACTTTGTGTGATTTTTAGATAGATTGAATATTATTTCTAATCATAATGATTCAGTCTTTTGTTTTATTCCGAGGGAGGATTTTTGTGAAAGGCTAAACATTATGTCTAATCAGAATGGTTTATCCTGAAGCCAAATACTAAAATGTAAAATGAGTATAAATTGGAAGTACCTATTTATATTTGCATGTGAGCGAGCAGTTGGATATTGTTTCTAGCAGAATGGTCTAGCTTTGGATGAAAACCGGAGAAGCTGAGCATTGTTTCTAAGTAGAATAGTTTAAACCCCTATCCATATAAGAAAACAAATCAAAGAATCATTTAAACTTTTGATATTTAAACAGTTCATGACGACTAGGCATTGTTTCTAAACACAATGGTCTAGTCATATACCCAAAGAAGAGAGAAGTAGTTGTGCAACCTGTGCGTACATAACTTAAGGCATGTTGGACATTGTTTCTAAGTAGAATGGTCTAACGTCATACCATATGTTAGATGGGTAAATGATCGATGATTTGCAGGATCAATGAACTATTCATTATGTGAAACCATCTTTGGGATTTTGTGAGAGTACTTACCTTGGTTATATGTGTTTACTTAGGAGTTGGGTTCAGTCTGTTTTCTGATAGGTAGTTGCTTTAGATGCTCGTCATATGCTGGAGCTATATGAATTAGTTCAATTTCTGTTTTTCAGAGTTAAGTTATTTCTCGTATTTAGTTTTGTATAAAATTTGGAAAGACACTTTTGTTTAAGGGATTGTTGCCCAAAATTTTATACATCCAAAGAGTCGGTCAATTTTTTGTCTTTACAAATTCAACTTTTGTCTGAATTTCATATCCGAATAAGTAAAAATATGGGAAGTTTACTTTTTTAGGAGAAGTGTTACCCAAAGTTTTGCTAAATCAGAGAGTTAGATAAACTTTGACTTCTTACAGTTAAAATAATTTTTTGAATTTATATTTAGCTTTGTACAAATTTTGAAAAGTAAGTGTTGCCGAAATTTTTACAAATTTAAAAAGGTAGTTGAATTTTGTCTTAGTAAAGCTCAAGTCATGTCTTTGAGTTCATATCTAACTTAGTATAAATTTTGGAAGCCTACTTTTCAAAAGGGAGTGCTGCCCAGATTTCTACTAAATCAGAGAGTTAGACAAAAATAGACTATGTAAAGTGAAAAATCATTCTTTGATTTCATATCTTGCTGAATATAGATTATGAAAAGACACTTTCTCTAGAGAGAGTGTTACTGAAAGTTTTCTAGTTTTCTTGGAGTTAGATTATATTTAGGCAAAAAAAATTTTGATGATCCACATTGCACAAAAGATATCGTGTCAAGACTTTCTCTAATGTTTGATACCATTTACAGATAAGTGAGACTTAGTCCTGTGAGAAGTTGAGAGATATGCGAAATATGATTTTATTCTCCGTTTTATTTAATCTCTAGTTTGGAAACTGGCTTGTGCTTTGTAACAGATATTCTTCGTTCATTTGATTCAATTTAGCTTGATCCTACGAGGGTCAAAAACTTATGTTATTTTTTATAACATGTCCGTTCACGACACAACTTTGTTTACACGTGTACCTCAACTTGACGTCTGAGCCCTATGATTCTTGATATATTTCTTTGAAGTTTTTAACCAAATTTATTTTAATAACCATTATAGAGGATTATTTTGTAATGAAAAAGCGGATAATGAATGGGGTTTGAGTATGTAATGTGTGGTTGCGTGTGCGTATGTTTTATGCAGGTTAGTAAACTTGATGTACAAGCTGTAACCTTGAAGGCAGTAAGAATGGCAACCATATGTCGCACGATCTATATACCTGATAGACTTATCTTTTAGCCTTTCTATTACATCCCGAGTTTAAATCAATATGTGGATGTTGAGATGTTTGTTTGTTTATTTACCGATTTTACCGTTTTTTATTTTGCTAGCTAATTTTTATAGTTGGATGTTGAAGTCTGTGGCGAATGTGAAATTTGAACCCCTTGATCTGACCCAAGGTCTCCAAAGATGGATCCCCGTTCCTAGGGTCGAAAGTGTTTGGCCGCCACTAACGACCGAAGTCCGCCTATCACTCCTCCATGCAGGGTGCAAAATAAGGTAGGTCGCGCAATCGCATTCACGATTCTCTAGCGTTAAGAGATCAACCTCTCAAGATATGTGACAATCAACATTTGAGTGTCGAAAACGACATTTAAAATTATTGAGGACCTCGTGGTTATGGGTACCGCATAGTACTCCACCATTGCGACTGCTTACGTGTTCATGCATGACTTGTCGATATGACAAGGCCTATGCCGCCGTGATATCTATTCAGAGCCTCGTGCGCGATATACTTCAGTTGTCAAAAGGTTATGTGTTGGACATGAAAAAGGGACTAGGCGCAATTCACGTACGAGGTTATGTTTTGTTTTGTGAAGTGTATCGCGTGGTTAGATGGATCATCCTAGTTGACCGGTGCAGAGCCTCGCTTGGGACATCAGGCCCAAGAGCGTCGGCTTGCGCGCGGGTCCGATTAAGGAGTTCGACCGCACGTAGCCCCTATGATACAATGAACGAGAAACACCTCGACTGGGACACCTCTCCGATTGCACTTGAGCAACTTTTGCACGTGGTTCGGTAGCTGGCGGGGATACACTTATACGAGGGTGGTGACTACCCCTTGGGCAGAGGTAGGTCGTTCCTCGCGCAACCTCTACCCTGTCCTAGGGGTTCGCGAGAGGTACGGCTGACGCACTCGCTCGGAGTGGCGAAAGTCATGCAAAAATTATGCGTGACGCAACATGGAGGGTCCCCCTGCGGGACCGATGCGCTCGACAGGGGGTTAAGTAAATATCACCCTTAAACCATCACTACCTTTGTCAGTATTGGGAAAAACAAGAATATATATCACATCGTATTTGTCAGGGTTCCTGAGGAGGCTCGGCCATAAGAAATTGTTTGGGCCATATGAACCCGTTTGTTAAAGCAAAAAAAGAAAAAAAAAGAAAACACTGGCGTGAGGAGAGTTATCGAGGAAGGCCTTACATGAGACTCTTCTCACACCAATGTGGGTTTAAATCTTCGAGTCTGCACTCTGGTGCTTCGAACTGAATATTGGTATTCTGCAATATTCACAATTGTGACATAGGGTGTGGGCTCGAATCTTCGGGCTTGCACTCCGGTGTGATGTAATGAATATTGATATTGTGGATTCACTGCGTAAAGCTTAGGGCCATTTGCATACCGCGTTTACATTGTAGCCCAGATGGATTGGGTGCCTATATATTCACTTCCATAGGTTGCAGGTTCGAGCATTGCCATGCCCAGTGGGGTACGTGTGACACATGCTGTGGGGCAGGCGTTAGACCTCGAAATACACTCGTTATTCGGGGATGCAGATTGCAGATCCGATTGCTGCCATGCCCGAGTGGATGCTTAGGGGCAAGCTGCCGGTTCCCTATTCGAGCTTAGATGGATGGTGCTCGATCGACTAGGGGGGTCATGAGCCCACTGTCTTATGCCAAGGTAAGGTTTCAACTGACACCATTCTTGAGTATCTATGATTGGTTGACTGAGATTAGATCAGTGCGTGTTGTCTGCGACCTAGCAATGGGGCTGTAGTGCATTTGCCTACTAGGGTCCAACACCCGTTGGAGGGACGACCCAATAAACTGTATCCGTTGGGTGTAGGCGGTTCTTGATGAGAACGGAAGGGTTGTTTGCAACATCTCATGGGGACCGAGGGTGATGGATGTGCGATGGGGTACAGTAAAGATCGCCCGATGTGGGATACTATCGGCAGTTAACCGTGAGATGAGGCCGGTTGGTACATGCGCTCTTGAGCTGAAATGCCAACTGCTCTACCTTGAACATATACAACTTTATTTAAAAAATAATAATTAAACATTCAATTTCGTGCAATTAAAAAAATAATCATTTTTGACCGCATGATGGTTACTATGCGAAAGCAACAAGAAGTTGCTCTAAGCGCATACCTACACTGATATGGAACATATTTTTATTATGTCCTCCAATTGTATTTTTTTTTCACTTGTTATTAGTTTTTAATGGTTAAAACAACTTATATTATTCTCTCAATTCACTTTTCACTACTCCTAAGCCTATATAGTAGGCCCCTACAAGTAAGGGTGGACCCGTTTGCCCTGATTGGCGGTAGCCAGGAAGTAGGGTGGGGCTGATGGTGAGGGGTAACACAAATACCGAGAATTTTGCTAGTAGTTGCACCTTTCACCTAGTTCCATTGCCCCGGTCAAGTAATAGCAGAGTCTATGGCTAACACTCTCCCACACACTTCAAGTAGTGGTGGTACGCCTTGATCTTGAAGAAAACAAATAAAATAATAAGATGGACACAAAAAACAATCTTGCTGAACTTGTTTCTATAATAAAATGCATCTAAAACTTATTTTTTTCAAAAAAGAAGAATATATATATAGAGACCTAACTTTAACAAAAACATAAGCAACTTTGTCATTCCTTTTAATCCTTCTGCTCATATGGAATGTGCACTGCTATTTGGATAAAAAAAACTTTACAAATCGCAGACGCGAATGTGTATATATACACATCGATAGATTCCGAGTGGGAAAAAAATACAAAGAAAGACATATACATATATGATTCCAATCTATTTCTTGAGTTGCACGTGATGGAAACCGGATTCAACTTCCCTGTCACAACAAGGAAGCAAATTTGTGAAAGAAGAGTAATACTAACTTGCTTAGTTATAGGGGATTGATTGCCCTTAAAAACCAGAATATGGGTTCACCTTCATTCTCTAGCCCTGTCCAATAATCGGGTTTCAACCACGCCCCTGCCATATGGCCAAACCATAACGCTCAACTTCCATCCCATGCAATGATCCTTGAGCCCTCTCCAATCCTAAGATGTTACCAAACAGTCTAGTCTTAAAAAATCTAAAGTCAACAACATACAACCCAATTTTCTCCCCTCTACAACAGAAATCCCTAATAAAATTGATTGCACCCTTATGTATTAATGATATATAACCCACCCCTTAGGATGCTCGTTAAAGTGTGCACAATCCAACGTCTCCACATGGAGTCCCTTCGATCTATGATAAAGGAAGCATATATTTATTGATTAGTGCAAATTATTACATTTATGTGAAGGCTACCTACTCATAGAAGCCCCCAAAACGAATCAGGGAGTGCCCAATCGCAACCAAGTATGGTAAAACCAACACAAAGTGGAAACCCCCAATCCGCGAGTAAAATTCATCCATGGATGGGGGGAAAGCAAATTGCAGTATGAGTAGAAGTGAACAATCCTTGCCAATTAATGAAAGATCCTTATCTATCTTTGCGGAAGTTCTATGAGGAAGGGAGGCGAAAAATCATTAGATCCGCCCATCCCTTCACCAGGCTCGTTGATCGCTGATTGCATGACCCTACCTGTAATGGGGGGGCAATATGGAAGCAAACAATGTTAATCCAAAACGTAGGAAGGAATCATCATTACAACCCTAGCCTATGAATAACAAAAGCGACCTATCCTTCACCAGTCGCTCTAGAGGTCACATCATAGCAACCCTCTTCAATCAATGAGGGGCCATCTCCGTATTTGTGTTCTTCTTCAAAGCTTGTTAAAGGGTGGAGAAGAAAAATATTCAAAACTACGCATACCATACCTTCACCCCCCGGTTAGGTTGCCAATCCGAACAGTCTAGTGAATAAATGTCAGTGAGGTAACACAATTGCTAGAGCATTCTTGTCAACACATCATAATGAAATGAGTACCACGAAGCCACTAGAAGGAGGTGATTGGTTCAATCATTACAGAGTTCATGCCAACGCATAATAGGAGAACAAAAACCACATGTTCCAACTATTTTTATCTACTTATGTCGTCATCCAACCAAGTAGTCATCCCACATGACAAAGACCTTTCAACTTTTCTCGCGTGCTACCCCGCTCCCTCTTTGACCCACCCCGTTGTCCCCTGCAGATATTCCATTACCTGCATCACTATTCCTCTTGCCTATTGAAAATAGTTGAACTCGTTAATAGAATGAGATGTTTGAAGACATTTAAAATCTTCTTCACCGCCGAGGGTGGATCAACCTATGAAAGGATATGTGAGCGTCCGTCTTCGACTACTTCTATGGCTAATTCAACGGTTACAAAGAGAGAGTATGCAAGAAGGGAGAAGGACAACAACTACCACAATCGGCCAAGATCATATGACCGATCCGTAGTTTGCCCTCCACACCCCTATCCCCCAAACTCTTGTTATGCAAAGTTGTGCATTTGTTCTCTCGCAGCGCAAATAAATCGTTATATGAAAATTCCCGTTGCCGACAAATTCTCTCAATAATTACCACAATGATAAATAAATTATTACATACATATATGTACATTTTTCCAACCATGGAATGTTAAAAAACAGTTAAACAATAGTCCCTTTTTAGGCCTTAGTGGTTCCTTTTTATAGCCCACTTCCACTTTATATCCCCCCAAATTACCACTTACGACCCCCAAACCAACAACCTTTGAAGTTTTGGGTGTATTGACAAATTTATGTTGTTGATGATGAGTGTTTGATCTCTTATTTCACCTTTTCCCACTTGATAGTGATATCAGTTTGGATTTGTTGTTTTAATTGAACCAACAAGCTCCGGGCCATCAAGCCTTACATTTATAGATTAGGCCCCATATGGCCCGAAAGACAACATGTTAGTGCCTTCCTGTTGTGAAGAGGTTTTGGGTGAAGGTGTCCAATTGGGGGGTACTCCATGCCTCACACAGCAAGGTCTTCCAACATCAAGGCCATGGCTGGGAGGTACCTAGTTGAAACCATATCCTGTTGCACCGCCTCCAAAGCCACATTACACTGGACATTGACAAAACATATGCTCAATAGTATCCGAGATATTCCTTGCTGGAAAACTGGAAGAACAAAACTTACACCATGGTAATGCGACTCCTCTGTATTCTATCTATGATCCAATCACTAGTGGGCAGATATTAACGGTGAGCCTGCCATTGCGGAGAGGCAATCTTAGCAGATTTAGATTTGATGGTTTGAAACCACGTTATAGATCTTAGAGAGTCTTTACTTACATGTAGTTAGTTGGTGCATACCTATCTTTTAAGTGTACCTTAGGTCTTAACATCCGTAATATATAAAGATCTAGTGCATGTTCTTCCTTTGTCAACGGCTGTAGCCCAGAGCCAGGGCTAAGCCAAAGGATCGAAAACCAACTTGCTTATCGGTAAAGTCGCTTTGAAAGCTAGCCATTGATCCTTATATTGCAGTACTTTGATCCTAAAATCTTGGTGGACCGGGAACCTTTTAGACTCGTCAGGTAAGATTCTATTTGAAATATCATTGTGGCCAAGAGAAAACAGAGTAAGCAAAGTTACTCCATCTGGGTGTACTTCCACTACAGTACCAATAAGTTTCAGATTATCTTGAAAAACCACCCAATCACTCACCTGTAACTTCGGACCCTTCCTGAAAATTTTGATCCAGTCCATAGATATGTGCAGGTTCAGGGTGTCCAGTGCTAAGGATGAGTGTCGACAATAACACAAATGATGTTAAGTTGTGCGAGAGAACACCAATCACTGGACTTTTGACTCCAGATATCCCCAATCCTTAGAAAATCATTTTCACCCACCCTCTCCAGGGGGAATCCATAGAAAGATACATCCTCCTATGGGTATTAGTGATCCATCTATTATTGAAGAGAGGTTGTTGACACACCTCTTCGCATCTTTGTGGGGGGACGTTATCCGGAAGAGGTAACTCACGCCGAATCTTGAAGATGTTAGGCCAAAAATGATCTTTGATTATATCTGCTTTTGCTGCCTAGCTCATGTATGAGGCTCATGAGCTTGTACCTGCCTTGTCAGAATGGACCAGTAGCGTTTTTCCAACCATATCATCGGGTTTATTTCTTCAGGGACTGTCGGTGCCAACTTGGCAATTTGTTCCCAAGATAACGCACATCATGATGTTTGCGGGTTAAAGAGTAGCCTCTTGAATTGACAACGCCATGATGTGCGTGAAAGGGTCTAGGATGCCTAATCTCCTCTTGGATTTTGGTTGAATCATTAACTGCCATGCCACCCGACTAATTACATTTTTATATTCATGATTACCTCTCCATAGATAAGTTTTCACTTTTTTTTTTTTTTTTTTTTTTTTTTTTTTTTTTTTTTTTTTTTTTTTTTTTTTTTTTTTTTTTTTGAGAAGGCTCTTACGATATCCCTCTATCCTGGCGGTGGTAAGAGAACCGTCAGAATTGAGGGCTTACCTGTCGGGCTGCTCCATCTATTGGTGGGGAGCGGCACCTGCTGGAAACCGGGTCCAGCGTCCCATTGATACATCGTTTCGTACAGAGATTGGTTTTTGTTGTTTCCCGGGGCTGTGATTGTTGTTTGATTGATCCTGGGGCTCCGTCATCCCATGGTGCTGCAAGAATCGCCCTTCCCTTTTTAGGAGCGTCTCTTATCTATTAACCCAACCCTTATTTTTGCAGCCCCCTATTAGACTGATGCTATGTCTGTGCCTGTCAACCCGTCATGTTTACATCTAACTCTGCAAGAATCGCCCTTCCCTTTTTAAGAGCGTCCCTTATCTACTAACCCAACCCTTATTTTTGGAGCCCCTATTAGACTGGTGCTATGTCTGTGCCTGTCAACCCGTCATATTTACATCTAACTTAATCCTTAGCATCCCATATAACGCTTCTTGGCTTCCTCACTATCCTCTTTGGTCCTTCAAGATGTAGTGTAGCTGCCATTTTATAGAATCCCTTAAACCCAATACCCTGGTCCCCTTGTCATAGGGATATACTTCGGCCCTGTCTCATGTTGTGCTATCCATGCCATCCACAGTGCTCGTCCGCAGAAGCAGGCTTCTCCTTCCTTATCCCTTGAGGCTCTTCTGGTTGGGCTCGCATTCTCATCGCATGAATGGTGAATCACTCCCACTTGTCATAAGTGTATACCTCAGCCCTGTGTTCTGTTGTCCCATCCATACTGCTCTTCCACAGAAGCAACGTTCTCCTTCCTTATCCCTTGTAGCTCAACTAGTTGAAATGCAGTTCACCCTGTCCCATCCATAATGCTCTTCCGCAGAAGCAACATCCTTTGTCCCTATCCCTTATGGCTCGTCTTGCTGAGATTGAGTTCTCCCGGCCCCTGTACCGGGAGGCTCCATGTAGCCTTGTTCGATGCACTCGTCATCCGAGTCCATTTGAGATACCGTTTCCAAGAGGAGTGGGTCAGTTAGTCGGGTGAGGGTATGAAGGGGTGTAAGGATCGATCGGAGGTTGCGGGGTTAAGGGGGGGCGTCAAAGGGGAGCGGAGGGGGCGGTGCCGGGGTAGGTGGGGGGGGGTTGGATGGCAGGGGAGGGGGGGGCAACCCTGGGGACCGGACTGGGCAGAGTTCAGCCTCCACGATCCGAGAGTGCTCTCCCAGGGCTGGGCGTGGTCCTATTGTCACCACATTGTGGTGACTCGGTAGCGGCGTCGAGAAGGACTGTGGTGGTCTGTATGTCCATAGGTGGTCCTGCGCCGCCCAGTTTTTCCATGTGAGCCTACCGTCGTTGTGAACTTCAGCCATTTTATATTTCGGGTCAATCCATTTTGTTGTAAAGGCCATTATGAGACACCGTCTGCTGTCATGGTCTGGGGCCACACCCACCTTGTCTTTTAAAGTTTTACTGGCTTTCATCGTATTTGCTCTTATGACCTCGAGAAGCTCTGCCTTTGCTTGGTGGAAGCCAAAAGTGTCTTCCCGACGGTCTGCTGAGCACCGCATCCTCCAAATAACCATGAGAATGACAAGTCTCATGTACTTGAAGAAGTTTTGCTGAAAGGGTGTCCAGATGGCAGAGAGGCTCCTTTTCTTCCCCAATAGGATGAGGCCGATATTCCATGGGAAAGATGAGTCTGTGAGCTCCCTCCACATTGCGTCCCACCATTGCCAAACCAGCACTGCCATTGGGCACGACAGCAGGCAGTGTTCTGCTCGTCTACGCTGTGTATTGACTCCACAGTGGGAGCATATAGGTGATATGACTCCCGCCTATTCGAGAGTAGTGCATGAGGTTATCCAATCCGGTGTTGGGAGGCAGCGATGTATAATCTGCCACTGCAACGCCCTATGTGACGTCGACATTATATGAGCGTATGTGGTCCAGGGGATATGCTGTAGTTCCCGTTCTTGCAGTAGTGAGTCCCTTCTCCATCTGGATTGGACCACCGGAGTGGAGTCCAATGGTTTGTGCGCCTGTTTATAGCCCCCACGCACGGTATATTGCCAGATTGGGGTAGGTTCCCAGCCTTTCCATGCCCACTCATCCGGGTCAAAGGCGAGCGCTTCCATGGGGGTAGACATCTCATAGACAGAGTAACCCTTGTCATCGTCCCCTACCACCCTTACCCTAGTAAATTCTCCAACAGGACATACGTCGTCTAATGCGGGGTCCCTTTTCAAAGCAGCCCATCGTGGCCCTGGGATATCCGGTTCATATGCATGGAGGTGTGCTTCGTGTTCCGTACATCGGGCCACCCTGAAGACGGTCATGGGGATGGGGTTTGGGTTGGTCTTTGTTACCCAATCTTGGCTGCAGACCGTTGGGCCCTCCTGTAGTACAGCCACCCATGAGAGCGGGACCGCCCTATGAATAAACTCCAACTTTTCCTGTTTTTTTCTGATATGCTTGAGGTTCGGCTGTAGTTGTTGCACTGTCTTCCATGCGGTGTTCTGGGCATCCCAGATGTCGCCAATGCAAAAGAGGCCGTTCCTCACCCATGTCATCCAATGTGGGTTGGCCGTCAGGGAGAGTGGCGAACCCCTCTCGTCACATATTTGAGGATTGCCAAACAGTGTCTGTCTCCATATCTCTTGCCACCGCAGAGCGGGCTGCTTCTTGGCCGGGCCCATCTCCCTCCACAGGAGTATCATCTCAGACCACAGCGGGTCGTGTTTAAGATCCCGTCTCACGCTGTTGCGCGGTGTGCCATCGTTCTTATGGCGTGGAGGGCCAGACACAGACCACTCTTTGTTTGTTAGCCACTGAAGAGGGTGGAGCGGGGCTTCTGGGTGAGAGGGTGGAGCAAGGTTAGCCAGTTGTATATATGGTAGTGGCAACCACGGGAGATCATTTGCAAGTAGCAGGCGAATGATTACTTTGAAAATAAGGGCTTTGATTTCATCCTTAGGATCTAAGATGCCCAACCCGCCAATCGTCTTCGGTTGGGTGACGTACTTCCAGGCCACTCTCTTCAGGCATTTTGTCAGCTTATGATCATTTCTCCACAAAAATGCAGACAATGCTGCTTGGAGATGCACAAGCTGTTTTTTTGGGATTCCCCAAAAGGCCGTTTTGTACCAGATAGTGGACAAAATGGCGTTGTTTATGGCTAGGGCTCTCCCAACCAGCGACGTATGGAGGCCATCCCACTTAGCCAAACTTTGAAGTGCGATTTGTACGAAAGTCTGGCCATGGTCTCTTGGGGGGCCCAGTGCCGTTAGACGGATCCCCAAGATTTTGATTGCTTCTTCCCTCCGGCGCCAGTTAATCGGCGGGTGTTGTGGTGGCTGAGAGTTCTGAGAGTTATGTGGGGCAAACCACCATCCTTCCATTTTTGTTCCCCAATTGACTTTCATAACTGCGGCCACCGCGAATGTTTGGATGGTGTCGGTTAACGCTTGAAGAGACGCCACGGAAACTTTAATAAGGACCGTAAGATCGTCAGCAAACAGGGATGTCACAGACACCATGTGGAAGGGCAATTCGGGGATGTCAATGCGTTCAATGGCCGGATTATTTCTGATCATTGMTGTCAAGGCCTCCATGACTAACACGAAGAGGAGGGGGGTCACTGGGTCCCCTTGCCTAAWAAATCTCTGTAGTGGGAACGGCGGGGAGAGGTGGCCATTAATCAAAATGTTTGTGGCCGCTGACCTGTGCATGATGGATACCCACTGTTTGAATTGGTCCCCGAAGTTCATCTTGTGTAGGCAACAATCCAGGAAGTCCCAATCCACGTGGTCATATGCTTTTTCAAAGTCTATAAACAGAACAACGGCTTCCTTGCAATGTTGTCWGGCATACTTTATGGTTTCGTTTACTAAAAGGACGTTATCCTGTATGTTTCTGTGCGGCATGAACCCAAATTGATCTTGGAAGATGAGATGGTTCATGTGTGGCAGCAGCGGGTTGGTAAGGGCTTTGGAGACCATCTTATATGAGAGGGGAAGAAGTGTAATCRGCCGATAGTTCCGAATATCTTATTTTTCTACCTTTTTATACAGCAATGTGGTTACGCCTTGACTTATCAAGCCCCCAAACGTCCCTTCTTTCTGGACTGCGTTAACATAGATCTCTATACCCCCTTGAAAGATGTGCCAATATTGGAGCCAAAACTCCTTAGGAAAAGAATCCAGCCCTGGGGTCTTTTCGTCCTCCATTCCTTTCAAAGCTTCTAAAAGTTCATCCATGGATAACGGACATTCGAGTTGTTGCCTTTGTTGCGAAGACAACATCGCTGGAAGGTGTTGGAGCATCGATTCTCTTGCGACTGCCACGTGTTGGGGTCCACATCGTGATGACTCCGAGGTATACAACTTTTGGTAGTACTGCGCAGCGTAGTCAACAATGGCATATGCRTTGGTTGCTTTAGGAAGGGAGTGSTCAAAGGGGTGGCGAAGAGAGARCACCGTTGCTTGCCTCMCCCTCGCTTTAGCCTTTCTRAAAAAGGTTTTCGCCATTGTCCCGTCCGTGTCCTGCTTCCTTATTCRTGCTTGGATTCGCCATGATTCAGCTTGGGCTTCAAGATAGGATTGTAAATGGTCTCTTGCAACTTGCARCCTATTGTATRCCAAGTCATCCAAGGGGTGAGTTTGTAGTKTACTKTCTCAGTCTTCTAGTTCTTTCAACAGCTTATCCAGTRTCGCCTTACGTTCACGGGCGTGGGAGATAGAAAACTTTTTAATTCTATCCCTTAATTGTGCCACACCATCATTGAACCAGTTTACTTTTGAGGCTGCACTCTCTTGCACAGATGACCAATATTCCCAGAATTCTTGAACCAGGGCCTTGAGAGCAGGGAGTTTGAGAAGCGAGGTGTCGAATTTGTAGAAGCTTGGCCCTTTCTCCATGTGAGGTGAGAAGAACAGTCCCATCACTATGCCCCTATGGTCAAAGGACTTGCAACGGACATCCTGCCATTCAGTTTTCACTTGTCTTTGCAACTAGCGAAGGGCTGCTTTGTCAAGCACCCACA
>BFEA01000027.1:2107719-2133223 GCA_003427395.1 Chara braunii | reverse complement strand
TAAACATCTATGTTGGGGAGTAGAGGACGTGCTGATAAGAGCAGACACTCCCTCTACTCTCCTAGATGGATAGATGGCTCCGTTCCATTGGTGGGGAGCTGCACCTGCTGGAAATCGGGTCCAGCGTCCCTTTACATCATCAATAATGAACAGACACCAAGCCTGAAGCTGAAAAGTGGGCCCAACGACCCTTCAGATCTGGGAATGCTGAGAATTGCTATGCCTCTTCACCCTAATCGGACGCCAGATAAGCCATTGCACCTAGCAGTATTAACAGTCCCAACCTGCTTATCAGGAGCTGGGACTGGATTCCACAGATAAATGCAATACTGAGACACAGTTGATCACTCAAGCATAGGGGGCTGAGGGGAATGGAGGGATCAATGTTGCTCCAGTCATTGAAGTATAAGTGGTAATTCCTTGGGAGCTCACCGTGAGCAATCTCGCAGACTCCATTCCATTTAACCTGCCCTATTTTACCACCTTGTTCCCCTCCAAGCCAGTTTTGATTGAACGTTTTTATGTGTTGTTTGATTTCCTTTTTTACTGTCAAAGGTTTAAGTTTTTCTTTTAATGTTTCTTATATAGAGTTAATCTTTAGTTGGATTTGTTGCTTGATGGTATCCGTGAACTCAGGCCCATCTAGACGGGCATCTTCCATTTCCAATGTGCACCTGCGAGACCATATGGCCCAAATAACAGCTCGTCTCCCAATCGTGAATAGGTTAGTTGTGAAGCTATCTACACATGATGGGGCCCAGGCTTCCTGGAGGAGAGCTTTCCAGTTCCATGGCCATGGTAGGGAGGTTTCTATCTGATTCCAAATCCTGTCCCACCAACGCCATAGCCAAAACGACCCTGGCCATTGAAGAAATATATGTTCTATTGTTTTCGGAATCAATTTGGACGGGAAGGCAGATTTGCAGAACTTGCATCAGGGAAGGGCTATTCCTCTTTGTTCTAGTGTAGTTTTGTCAATGATCTAGTCATTGGTTGACAAACATCGGTGAGTGATCTGCCATTGTAGGGATGCCACTTTAGCTGGTTTGGATTTGATAGAATGAAACCATTTAACTGACTGTAATTCCTCTTTGCTCACATTTAAGTGTTTCATCCATCACTCTTCTATTTTATCCTTTAAATTTATCTTAGGGTGCCGCATCATGTATGTGGATTTTACTGACAGCGTGTGAAGAGCCCGAGTGTGGGAGCGTCCTGAATATACCGTAGACGACCAAAACCAATTAACAGGATCTAGCGGGAGGTGGGATATAGGAGTATCTGGTTTATAAGCAAGCCACCTATCTTTGATCACTAGTATTCTAATCCTGAATAGTCTGTCTTTTTGGATCCGTCCCGTTCTCTGATGTGGAATAGATTTGAGGAACCCATCCTCCCCTAATTCGTAAACTGTCATTAACACATCACCAGTAGGGCGCACTTTATTAATCTTTCCTACTACTCCTGGTTGATCATAGATGGAGACCCAATAATTTGGAATAAGGGTAGGTCATTTCCTCAAGATCCTAAGTCAATCTAAGGGGATTATATCTATTATCTGTTCCAATGCTTCATTCTAGTGGTGGCAGTATCTTAATCTGTCGTTGAGGTTCGGGAGGACAATCCAATATTGGGCGTCCGCATTCCAAATATCCCTGATGCGCGTGACTCCTCTTCTGATCCAACCTTTCCAAGGTGAGTCTGTGCAGTTTAGGGTGCATCTATGGGAGTCTCTGATGAGAGCATTATTGAATAATGATTGTTGGTATACTTCTTCCCATTTTTCCGGTATTACTTTATCCGGGATGGGTAGTTTCCTCCAAGTTTTACGCAGATCAGTCCAGAAGGGATCCCGGGATAGGTCACTTCTGACTGCTTGGCGATCAGATAAATCCAGATTTTTGGACTCTGATGGGGACGACCTTGGAAGTGGTCAGGCGCGATTCTCCAACCAACATTAGGGGGTCAACCTCATCTGGGGTGGGAGGGGCAAGGCGTCTGATCTGTTCGCAAGCCAGATTACTCCACGGGGTTTGGGGATTGAATAGCAGACGCTTTATCCATTGAATTGAAAGTGCCTTCGCTTGGGTGGTGGGGTCAATTATGCCAAGACCACCTTTGGATTTAGGTTGAATTATTGATTGCCATGTCACTCTGCTGAAAACATTTTTGGATTCATGATTATCACGCCAAATAAATGCTACCAACTGCCTCTGCAAGATCTTAATGGATACATTATCAAGCGCCCAGACATAAGATTTATACCAAATAGAGGCGAGGACCACATTGTTAATCGCTAGCGTTCTTCCTCGCAATGAAGTATGTTTATCTTTCCATAATTCGAGTTTTGAGAGTTCCTGTTTCAAAATCGCTTCACTATTTGATGCTGGTTTGCCAAGGTTTGGTAGTGAAATCCCGAGAACCCTAACTGGTGAATCAAGAGGGAGTCATTTGATCATTGGTTGCTCTTGAGGCCGTACTCCTTAATAGTGAATCAACCAGCCTAGGATTTTGTTCCCCCAGTTTATCCTCATGTCTGGTAGTTTACAAAATTTATTCATAATCCGTTGTATCGCCTCGAGGTTTTCATGTGCGGCATCAACCATGAGAGATAGGTCATCAACGAAGAGAGAACCTACCGGTATGGCATCCTCTGGTATGGATGTACTTGGATGCGCTTGATATCTTTATGGTGGCGGATATGAGCTGTCAAGGCTTCCATGATGATTACAAAGAGGAGCGGGGCAATGAGATCTCCTTGCCTAACTGATCTTTGTAGCATTATAGGAGGGGCTACATTCCCATTGACCATGTCTCTTGTTGATGCATTCTCATGTAAGATTTTTACCCATCTTCTGAAGCTCGGGCCAAAGTTAAACTTGTCTAGACATTTGTCTAGGAAGAGTCAATCCACGTGGTCATAAGCTTTCTCAAAATCTATAAAGATGAAGGCAACATTATGTTTAGATTGACGAGAAAGTTTGACTAATTCATTTTTTATGCGGAGTATGTTATCCTGAATATTCCTTCCTTGGATAAAACCCGTCTGGGCGGGGTGAATTATGTCAGCTATATATTTATTAAGACGAATAGTGAGAGCTTTAGATATAAGTTTATACACAACTGAGAGGAGGGTGATGGGGCGATAGTTTCGAATATTACATTTGTCACACTTTTTGTACAGGAGCGTTAGGACCCCTTGCCCCACTATCTCTCCTAGTCGGCCTGAAGCCCAAACATCCTGATAGAAGTCCATTAGGTCTTGAGCGATAAAATCCCAAAGAGATTCCCAAAATTCCTTAGGTAATCCATCTATTCCAGGGTTTTTCTCTTCCTCCATGAACATCAGGCCAGTCCATATCTCTTCTTTTGTTAGCGGACTTTCTAGTAGGTCCCTTTGAGAGTCGGGAAAATAAATTTTCAATGGTTTTAGAAAATCGTCAATATCCTTGATACGTTGGTTAACAGGAGTGGTTGCTGTCTCTGAAAGGAAGAGGGATTTGAAAAAGTTTCTTGCGATTTTGGTGCACTCTGCCGTAGATGTTGCGAGTTGTTCATTTTGTCGTTGAGGGTGAGCAAGGGCTTCAATAACTGTTCTACCTGTCCAAGCCTGAGCCATAGCAAAAAACCTAGCATCCATTGCTCCTTCAGTAGCAGCTTGATGAAGCTTTCCCCTGATCCGGGCTCCCTGCCATCGGTACTCCATGAGGGAAAGGAGACGATCCTCTAATTCCTGAATTTCTTGGGCAACTGTCTCATTATTCCCATCATTGTTTGAAATATTTTCCTGTGATTGCAACTCATGAATACGTTAGTAAAGTCTTGATTCATTGGAATGACGTTCAACAACTAAAAGCTTCGAATATTCATTGCATTTATGACCTAGGAAAACTAGACCGTTGTTGAACCATGTTATGTTATCCTGAATGATGGCCTTATGTTGGCGCCAGAAATTACAAACATCCTTGAGATAGGTTTTGAATCTTTCTATATTTAGAAGGGATGCATTTAACTTGTAATAGCCTCTACCTTGGTCTGACTTTTTGAAAAATGACAGGAGGAGTGCACACATAGCGTGGTCCATTTCAGGTAGAGGGCTTCTAGGGAAAATATCAGCTATTTGCACAACTCCTTCTAGATCTTTAGAGAGGAGGATCCTATCTATTCGTGACTTCGAAGCTGTCCTAGATTGGTTTTTCCTAAAGGATGAAAAGGTGCGAAGTGTGGGGTTTAGTCTTGTAAAAGAGTCAAAAAGGTTAAAAGATTGGGTAACATTAACCATCATTGCTTCATCCGCTGCTACATAGTCTGGGCATGCGTCTGGGATGCGCCACCGGTCCAATGAGCGATCCGGGACATCATTAAAGTCCCTAGCAATGATGACCGGGATACCTACCGGGAGTTTGGGGATGAGGGACCTGAAGAAGGGTTGTCGATTACCTGCTTCATTTGACCCATACACACACAAGACAACTACAATCTCTAGGTCTAACATCACAAGAATGTATGTCAATCTCCCCTCTTCTTTGTCGACCGCCCAGTAAACCGGATCCACTTTGGACCCCGGCGGGATCCAAATTGTAACTCCCGCACTCCCTGGACGAGGTGCGTGAGCCCGGAAGGTTGTACGGGGCCAGATCTGTTTGTGGCAATGATTATGGGAGGCTGTGTCCAATAAGTGAGTTTCTTGAATAAAGATGACATCGAGTCATTCCGTACCTCATATTCCTTTAAGCTGATCATAGATAACTTGCTTCTTTTCAAACTTTGCAGAGGTCAGACCGTTAACGTTGAGTGATTTCATGTCTAAGTCTACCTGCCTTTTAGTCCACGATCTGTCCCTATTATATAGGGCATCAATTAAATAATACTTATCCATCTTAAACAAGCGCTATCTATCCGACCGATCAACTGAAGAATAGTTGCTAGATTAGATGTTTGTACTATTACCCAGGTCTAGCCACTGACCTAGGTCCAGCAGGCCCCCTGGTGCCAAAACCTGTTGGCTCAGGAGACGTACCAGTAATGTACCCACATTTGTTTCAGACCAGAACCAACTCGCTTTGACCTTCATAAGTTGCAGTTCCATGAGGAGATCCTGATTGAGCCATTTCAGATTGGTCTGCTTTCCGGACTCATATTTGAGAAAAACATCCCATTCTGCCAAGTGCTGATCTCCTTCCGTTATGATTAAGGATGTTGTATTTCCGGGGGGGAGGAAGTTTTTGATAAATCTAAATACTTCATGCCTGATAAGAGGCTCCCTTGCTAATTGAGCAGCCTCGATGGAAACTAAAAGGAAGGGGGATGTGGTACCCCTGACGGTTACTTCGCCATAGATTGCTTCCTTGGGTACGGATAATCCCACTTCCCAATTGTCATCTTTTCGTCTTGACTGGTAAAAGGACAATCCCAGTCTTTGCAGGAAATAATACTCCCTGGCCTTTCGCCAGACGGTGTTTCAGTCTCTGCCTCTTAGAGGTAAGTTCAGATTCGAGAGAAGAAAGCGGTGAGTGAGAAGGTGACAAGGCACGAAAGCTCTGATGGGGATTATCAAGGAGATCTTCTGTGAGATCAACTACCTGTGAATTCTGTTGATCCGGTAGAGGCACCATATGAGCCTTTACCGTCAGAGAGGAGTCATATAAAACTATTTCTTGATTCATGCTCTCTCGGGACTCCCCTCGTCTGTAACCAATGTTGTTTGGTTCTGTTGGTTGGGTACTAGTAGCAGCAGCCGGGAGGATATACTCAGTTTTGACATTTGGATTATTTTTTTCGGTTTCATTTCCCCCCCCATCATTAATAACATTTTTTCCCCCATTGCCCAATTCAATGTTGGAGACCGAGAGTTGTCCCTGCACTATAAGTGGGGAGCGTGACACTTGATCAATATGGAATCTGCCAAATGACATAACTGAGTGTGGGATCACAGATCCCGGATCCCACTCTAATAAGCCTTGATGTGCTTACCATGGGCAACAAAATGCTGCTGACGATTAATGAGCAATTTTGTTTTTCCCCCAGTGAGATCTGATATAATTTCTCTGAAGCAGGTCACGACTCCATTCCCAGATGAACTATGCAGAGTCTGCAATTGTAGTTGTTTTGCATTTCCAGAATCCTCCCCTGTGTCATGTGATTCCACCCCACTTGGGTGGGGGGAGCCTGATTCGATGAAAAGCATAAGGCCTTCAGAGGTGTTTTCCCTAGAAGCCTGTGTTGTATCCTGTGAAGTTTGCCTATTGTTGGAAAGGATCAACGTGTCAAGACTAGATTCGAGTTGCTCTACCACCTGACACTTATTCTGCTGTTTTCCCAGACAGGCCTCTTGTTGAGACTGCAGAAGCTGTGGCACTGTCTGTTCCCTTGCTTGTAATCCCTCTTGTGAACATATCAGTTGCGTCTCTTGTGAATCATCTCCTGCTAAGACCAGTGGCAGAAAGCGGTTGTATATGTTTGGCAGCAGATGAGTTTCCCCCAGGCATGTGAACTTGAATCTAGAGGAAACAATTGAAAGCAATTTAATACTGATATCCTCCCACGTTAAACCTCTTGAAGGCCCTTGTATTAAAAAGGATGTTAAACTTACACTATTTTCCAGTAGCACCATCAGATCATTAAAAATGTGAGGCCAATGATCAGTGGACAAAGCAGGATGCTGCTCTTTTAGATTATATAGAAGCCAATCTGCGATTTTGCAGGCAATTGAATTCAACTCCAGTATTACCGAAGACGTGTTGCCTGCAAAAGGATTCAACAAAGGGGGAGGACCGCAAGAGTGAAGGATTTCTATTTCCATTGGTTCAGGATTGAAAGCATCCTTGAAGGGGTCTACATCCATAGGGACTGTATCAGTCTCTGAATTAGACCTTTCTTTTTCTGGATTCCTTTCCCGCTCTTTCTCCTTTCCTTACTGTTTTTCTCTTTGTTCTTCTCAGGGCCTATAGTATGAGAGGACGAAGCAACCTGGGCGTTGTTAGTTCTATCCGGACTGGTGGTGATTCCATCATCCTTCCGCTGGACAGTTCCTTTCTTCTTCACCTCCCTCCATTATGGGATTGTGCTGTTCTTTGGGATGTAGTCCATAGCTTTGGGACCTAGTGAGAGTCTCGTTCCAGATGGTGAAGGGGAGGGGAAAGGGGTCTTTTGTTTCTGAAGATTGCCACTCTCTCCTCCCTTGTGTCTTCCTTCAGACTCCATTTGCTGGTTGTTTTCTCCTCCCATATTCAGATCAATGTGTTCCTTTGTCCCATTCTTCCTTAAGCGTCCGTTCAGTGTTTTTGCGGATGATCCTTGCTTGTTTGATTGACCATATGTCTGCAAGAGCGACTGTTGGGGAGGGAGCCAATCAGAAGAGGGACGGGGCGTTTTATGGAAATCACTCCTTCCTTCCCACACCCAACCTACCTGCTGTCCTACAGGGTTCACGTCCTCCCTATAGACCCATCCTTCATGCCCTGCTACCACAAGAACCCATCTGTTGAGTCTTTGTGGGGCTCTTTTGAGGCGCAGATCCGGGTGAATCGCATGCTGGGGGTGATGGGAGCAAGCATAGTCCGTGTGGAGATGCCCGTAGGCCTTGCATTTAAAACACCACGGCCTGAACTTGTGAGCGGTATGAATCTGAAAAACTCGTTCTCCCATCTTAAACGGAACAATGTCATCGAGGGAGAAAACTTGATCCTTAGGGAGATCTAGGGCTAGCATCAAGTAATCATCCTTCTTGGCGACGTAGGAGGGCAGCGGATTAATGAAATTCACTATCCGGTATTGTTGGCTGAAATCATGAATGAATGCAGCCTGAATTTCAATTGGGATGTGCCTTAACTCGACCCAGTAATGATCCCTCATCATTTGTTCCCTCATTTCCTCTGGACCAATTTTCTTAGGTAACCAGGGATAAATTATAACTTCGGAATGATCCCAAAACAACTTTTTCCAGGCATCCATTCTTACCTTATCATGGTCGAACAGGCTCAAAATCGTGAATACCGTAGAAGTAATAGGTTGAATTAAGAAAAATTCAGTAACCCCTTCCAACCCCTCCCTCAGCGATTCCAGTCTCTTGCAAATGAATTTAATCTTATCGTTGACCGATCGGTACGCCGCATCGTCATAAAAAATCCAATTAGATGCATGTTTGGTGTAAACCAGGTCTCGCTGAGGCAATTTGTCTGGCGAATATGCTTTCATTAGTGTCTTTCTCCCCCCCTGGTCTATTACCAATTGTTCCGATGGGAGGAGGAATAGAGACAAAAAGTAAACCCTTGCAGAAGACAAATTCCTGAGAGAGACTTTACGTTCCTCTCCTGGAGTTCCCACTGGGTCTATCGATGGTCGTCGGATGGTCAGTGTTTTATCTTGCAGAGATTCTCTTATCTTGTGCGCCCATGAAGGTTGTTGAGCTGTTTGTGGTACTGTCTC
Source organism: Chara braunii (assembly GCA_003427395.1). Taxonomy (NCBI): domain Eukaryota; kingdom Viridiplantae; phylum Streptophyta; class Charophyceae; order Charales; family Characeae; genus Chara; species Chara braunii. The sequence continues at coordinate 2,124,796 of BFEA01000027.1, read as the reverse complement.
CTCTGCTGTATTACCCTTCTGCGCAAATTGAGTAGGTTGTGAGGCTTTATGCATCCTCTCGTTCTATGTTAGTATTTCATCGTCATCAACTTCGTTTACCTCATTTCCTTCATTCATTATCAAATCCTGCACTTCAGATGCAGTGGTTGCCTTGTCCTTTATTATGAGAGAAGACTCTTCTGTTCCATTAGTGGTTGACTGCAGAGGCGGAAAATCTGAAGAAGCGAGGAAGGAGGTGGGGACAACTGTGATGGTTGCCTGATGCGTTTAATGGACAGATTGACCCTTTGACTCCTTTCCTTTTGCGAGAAGTTCTGGGATAGGCGGCTGGGTATTCAGGGTGGTCCCTTGTGATGAAGGAATATTTCTCCCTTTTCCTGCTAGGAAACCTGGCAGCCCTCCTCTGTAGCGGGCAGGGGTCGTCTCTCCCGGTCGAGCATACGGGGCACCCATCTGTTTGAACAATGCATGCCTCACTGTTCCCTGATAAAAGAGCAATGAGCCAGGCCCCTTCGTTCTTTTAAAACCCAACTTCATTGCAGTGTTAAAAGTGGAAGGCAAGGTGGAGAAGGATGAGGGGATGAGACTTATGAAAGCAGATCGCTCCTAACCAACCAACAGGTATTCCACGAAAATATGTAAATTTCGATCTCTCCTATTCAGCAGATGTTCCATAAATTACTATAGTTAGTAATGCGGACTTTTTTTTTTTTTTTTTTTTTTTTCTGGCTTGGAATCCAAGTGTGTAGGGGAACTCAAGGAGTACGAGAGGGGAAAGTATATAGGAGATGCGCTGGATGGGCTAGGAGGATCTTACCAAAGTAATGTAGTCTTGAGATATGAGGCTCATCTTCTTCATACCACTTATGATGTAGCCTGCCTTGCCAACCGATGTCGAAGACCTTTCTGTTCTCAGGTAATCTTCAAATAAACAAACATGTGGTATCTCTATCCTTGACCTGTATGACCATCTTGGTCTCTCTATTCTTACCTACCTACTTTTTTGCCACGTGTGCATGAGTTAAAGAAGAACATTGTGATAAGAAGCGATGAAAAAGTAAAAAATAAAAAAAAGTGCCCCTTACTCTATTTCATTGACTTAGCAAAGTAGACCTATGACATGGCGAACGGATGGCGAGAATAGAAATGCAGGGCAAAGGGAGAGAAAGGAGGAAGAAATGTGGGGGGCGAAACTGACGCCGAGCCCTAGAATTTTTGACGCAGATGCATGATCAAAGACCCACTCCACCTAATCTTCTCATGGGGCTGGGTAAAATGTCTCTGCATACTCTCAGTGTTCTAATACTTCCTAAGCAAGAAGAACATGAGACTTCTGAAAATGACGAGAAGATGATTATAGTAATTGACATTCACAGATTGATAGAGCTAGTTTTATTCTAAGGACCATTCAGCGAACCATTATGACTTTCATAAATAGCTACAAAATTGTAGTCCGAGAATCTGATGAGTAAGAGGTGCTGACTTGCTGACTATCACAATTTGCCGTTGCAGATCGATGAAGCTTGAACATTCGTCCTTCGTCCTTCACACACTTTCTTTTTCCGGGGCCTTCTCTGCATTACCCCATACATGCTAACCAAGTCAAAATCAACATGTGATGAGCCTTGAATCGTGTTCAAGCACAATGGCTATGGAGTATCGTCGCGGGGCTCAGAAAGCAGCAGGTTCAGAAACGAGATGTTTCTGGCCTAAACAACTATCCTGATCCTGGCGTGATGCCACGTCAGCCTGTGATGTGGACACGCTCAAGGGCCTCAGAGAACGACGCGTGTGCGTTAGGCGCTTTCATCCTGATGAAAAAAGAATTGAGACCTGGGCACCTCTTCAATCTAATTAAGGACCGCCAGATTAGCTTCACCTTGTCAATATCCTTGTTGTTGTGCAACTGCCTTAGATTTTCCTTAACCTTCCCCCACTGGGACACAATCTCATGTTGAACCAAAAGTCTTAGTTGCTCCGTGGTTTCCCCCTCTTCTACCTCTGCTCCTTCTATTTCCAGGATACATCTTCTCCACCATATTACCCATAGGACAGCCCGCCTTTCCAGGCAGAATATATTTTTTGTGAATGTATTCCCTTGGATCTGGGGGAAGTGTCCCAGAAGTATAGCCCTCCATTCCCATAGCCAAGCCGAGCCCGGTATCAAGTGTCGCCAGATTCTGTCCCACCACCTCCACAGTAGGACAACCGTGGGACACTGGAGGAAGATGTGCTCTATCGTCTCGGTGCATTTTTTACTGGGGTAGCCTTTGAGGCATTTATGACACCACGGCAGTGCTCACCCCTGTTGTTCCAAATGAGAGTGGTCTATTAGCCAATCGTTAGTGGGTAAGCACCGGTGTGTGATCTGCCATTGTAGGGCGGAGATCTTTGCCGACCTTTTTCCATAATCCGCGAACCACTTTATGGGTTTTAGCAAGCTGTGATCCACGTTGAGATGGCGGTACCATCTATCCTCTACAATATCGCGCAGCCCACATTTAGGTCTGAGCATTCAGTATACTGACTTAGATTTTAAGTCAGCAAGTGTTATTGCCCGTGCCCTTCCTCCCCTTCCTGAATTTCCAGAGTTCCTTGGATCATTCCAGGACCATTTCCACTCCTCAGGATCGAAAGGGAGATCCTCAATCGGGGTTCTGGATCGATAGGCTCTCTATCCTTTATATTCGTGAATAACTCTAACACGGTATACTTCATTTCTTTCCTTCCAGATAAAAGGTTGGCTACTCCCTTGTAGTTGATCTTCCTTTTGGATAGTGAAAACTTCGATCAACACTTGTGTTTGGTCTACCAAGTGAACCCGCCCTACTTGATTTTCACAATTGGGGAAACCCACCCAGTCCCCTTCTACCAAGCGAGGACTCTTCCGGAGCGTGATGTACCAGTGAAGGGGAAAACTATCAATGAGGTCGTTAAGTGCGTCCTTAGTGAAATGACAGTATCGCAACCATGAACGCATTCTTTGTGCGTTTTTTCAGTCCCTTGTATCCGTATCCCAAAGGTCCCCCACCCTCCTGACCACGTGTTTCACCCAACCTTTCCATGGAGAGTCTGAGCTACACCTCATTTGATCGAAAGAATCCGTGATCAATCTATTACCAAACAGGGGTTGTCTGAAAATTTCCTCCCAACTATTTGGTGTTGGGCGATCAGGAGGGGGAATCTTCCTCCATATCCGTAGAAGGTGCAACCATTGTTCATCTGCGGGGTCCCCATTTCTGTATTTCCTCGGTAGCTTCCAACTCCTTTCTTCGAGCCATACTAGAGGGTCGGTCTCAGATGGGGTTTTGGGGGGCAAGGCTGCAATTTGTACCAAGGCGAGAGGGACCTAAGGTGAGGATGATGAGAAGATGAGATGTCGGAGCCAACGAAAGTGGAGTGCTTGGAACTGTGTAGACGGATCCACAATTCCAAGCCTCCCTCCGGCCTTAGGCTGAATTATCGAATCTCATGTTACCTGACTAATCGCATGGGGATTGTTGCTATCCCTTTTCCATAAAAAAACCGCCAGTTGTCGTTTAAGAGACTTGAGGCCCCTGACGCTCATGGGCCATAGTATGGGTTTGTACCAGAATGTGGCTAATACTACATTGTTAATGACCAAAGCCCGCCCGAATATAGAAGTGTGTTTACTGTTCCACCCTGAGAGTTTATTGTGAGGTTGCCCCACCAGCCATTCGTCATTAGTGATTGGTTTACCCTTAGCCGTAACCAATGCTCCCAGAATTCTAAGCGGGTCATCTAGGGGAAGCCAAGTAATATGGGGGTTCTCAGGGGGCCTACCTCCTTGATGATGTAACCACCAACCTACCGTCTTTTGACCCCAATTGATAGTCATATCTGACAATCTACAAAACCTATTCATAAGACTCTGGATCTCCTCTATATTCTGTAATGTCGCCTCAACCATAATAGTGAGATCGTCAACAAATAGGGAACAAATTGACACTGCCTCCTCCGGTATATTCGTTATCTTAATCCGAGTCAGATCCTTATTGTGCCTCAGATTAGCTAAAAGTGCCTCCATAATGACTAAAAAGAGGTAGGGCGCGATAGGGTCACCTTGTCTCACTAACCTTTGAAGTTTAAATGGGGGAGTCACCGAACCATTAACTTGTACACAGGTGGTGGCTTTGTTGTGGAGAATCTTTACCCATCGTCTAAAGATCGGTCCAAAGCTCAGTTTTTCTAGGCATCTGTCCAGGAAGAGCCAATCGACGTGGTCATATGCTTTTTTGAAATCAATAAAAATAATGACCGTATTGACCCGATTCCTTTGTGTCAGTTTAACTACTTCATTCACCAGAAGGATATTATTTTGTATATTCTTACTAGCCATAAAGCCTGTCTGTGCTGGGTGTATAACATCTTCCAACACCGATGCCATACGATTTGCCATAACTTTCGAAAGCATTTTATAGACTATTGTAAGAAGGGTGATAGGTCGATAATTCCTGATATTCATTTTATCCCTATGTTACCAATGGTCCGGGGGCCGGTCGTCTCCCCCGGACGTCTCCCCATACGTCCAGTACCCCCGTCGTTCGGAAAAATAATTTTTTTTTTCCATAAATATATATATATATATATATATATATATATATATATATATATATATATCGTATATATATATATATATATATATTTTTAGGTTTTTTATTTTTAACTCATGATTGACTGCGAGTTTGAACATGACACTAGGGCAAAAGTTGCTTGTATTGTAATGTGACATAACATATATTTGTTTCAGATTTTTCTGAATTTTTTTTTTTTTTTTTTTTTTTGCGCTAGGTCGAACATACCCTGTCCGGTCGGATGTCCGACCAGACGTCCGGTTGGACATCCTGGACGGCAGGGGGGTCCCGGATGTCCGATCCAACAACCTAGTTTTATCCCCTTTTTTGTATAGCAGTGACAATACCCCTTTCCCTACTATTTCCCCCATCTCCCCAACCTCCCATACCTCCTTGTAGTAGTCCCACATGTCCGCGCTTAAGTCCGCCCACATCACTTCCCAAAACTCTTTAGGGAAGCCGTCAATACCCGGGGTTTTTTCCTCCTTCATCTCGAGAAGCGCAACCCATATTTCGTCTTTAGTCAGAGTCTCTTCCAATCGGCCATGCTGTTGCAGAGAAAGACGTCTGTCCATGGGAAGTAAGAATTTTTCAAGTTCTCTTTCCCATACTTCCCCAACGGGGTTGGGATTTGGGAGGTGTACAACTGTTTGAAAAAATTCCTCGTGATTAATGTGCAATGAGTGGTATCGGTTGCAATAACCTCCTCCCGACTTCCTGGTTCATAGTGTGCCTCAATTACAGTTCTTCGCGCGCGGGACATAGCCATCGCGAAGAAATGAGTGTCCATTGTGGCTTCCTGAGTAAACTTGGTCATTTTCCCACGAATTCGGATTCCTTGCCATCTATGTTGTGCGTATGTTAGGAGTTGATCTTTAATTCTCTGAGTGGAGATGGTGAGATGCTGTGAATCTTCCTGTTGTTCCAGATCTAGTAATTCTTTATGAATACTCAATTCTTACTGATAGCGCTGGGCCGCTCTAACCTTGGAGAATGCCTTACACTTTGTAGCCAGGAAAATTAACCCGTTATTAAACCATGTGGAGACCTAATCGAAAAATGTTTTTGATGGCGCCAAAATTTCCATTCGAGTCGAATCATTTGCGTAAATGGGTCGTCCTTTAAGAGGGAAGTATTAAGTTTGTAAAACCCCGACCCTTGATCCGGCCTTTTCCTCATTGTTAAAATAAACCCGCATGTCTTATGATCTAGACCTGGGAACGGGCTTCGTGGAAGGATAGATGACCACCGTAGTGCCCCCTCCAAGTCATTAGAAAGAAAGATAAGATCGATTCGTGATTTGGATAAGCGCGCCGGGTTGCTGTCTCTTATGATTGTAAAAGATCGGTCCTTCGGGTGCTACCGGGGAAAAGTGTTAAAAACCGAGAGGGTTTCACAAAATTCTGATATCATTCGCTCGTCCTCAACCGCAGCAAAAGGAGGAGTCTCCTGGGCATACCATCTATCCAGTCTTCTATCTGGAGTGACGTTGAAATCGCCTGCTATAATCAGGGGGATGCCCTCGGGGACTTGTACTCCTAGATTGCCTAAGAAGGCCCTTCGTTCAATGACTGTATTGGGCGAGTAGATGCAGAGGATACAAAGTAACTCCAATTCGAGCATACCTAATACAGAGGCCCACCGCCCCTCTTCCTCATCTACCGCCAAGTGAACTAATTGGAATCTAGAGTCGGGGGGGATCCAAATCGCTACTCTTGCTGATCCTGACCTAGGGGAATGAGCCCTCACAGCAGAGTGAGGCCAGACCATCTTATGAGCCCTATTATGCTCTGGGTTGTCTTGCAAGTGGCTCTCCTGTATGCAAATCACATCTGGCTATCTCTTTTCCCCAACCCCTCTAAGTTGATCCCAAATGGCATGGTGCTTCTCAGGCTTATTGGATGCCAGACTATTAACATTAATGGAACGCAAATCCAAGTCTATCGTTTTTACGCATTGCTGCCAGGCAGGGTTTCTGCAGTATAGTACATCTAACTCCGAGTACGACATATTCATGGCAACAGGTTCAAAGGGGGTGCCATTGTTTGACGTCCCATCTCTCAAGACATAGGAACTTTGTCCGCACTATTCTGCACAAACATTTGCATACATCGTCATCCGACCAAAACCCGCTGGCCTTGACTTTGGCGCATTGTAGATCTAACAAGGCATTATAGCTATACCAGCGTAAGTCGGCTGTCTTGTTGGAGTCAAAAAGCAAGTAGAGATTGTTCTTAGCCATCTGCTGGTCGCAGGCTTCGAATCTCATGCCTGCTCCCGGCCCAGGTGCGTAGTGCTTGGGAATAAATGCTCGCATTTGGTTCGTGAAGATCCTATCATTTTCCTTACCCTCTTGGCCTTAAAGCTCTCAGCCTTGGAGGGTAACACCCCCATGTTCTCCTACTGAGGAAATAGCAATTTCCCATTTCCCTTTGGTTTTTCTCATGGGCATCACAAAAACACCATCCGTCTTAGACAGTGGTAACTCAAAAAGGCCTCCGAGTCTTTCAATGAGTTGTCGCAACTTAAGTCACCGTGAGGTCATCCCCTCCTCCGCTATTTCCCCCGATTCCCCTCTCCCCCTTTTCTCTAGCTGCGTATGTTGTACCTTTGTTTGGGGGGGAGGGTCCTGTTCCTGTCCTCGGTCGGGTGATTGCGAATTGGGAGGGTCGGGGGCGAGGGGGGGGCGAAAGCAACCAGGAGCGATGACCAAAATGCGTTGGAAGACCTCTGCCCATGTCAGATGGGCTGGGGGTCCGGAAGTCAATGCGGTCCTAAGAGTTGGACTGTTGTTCAAGAGTGTTACCAGCTCTACGTAGGACCTATCCCAGTATTCCTCTCCTCCGAGTGGAAGGTTAGATCGCAGATGTTTGATTATCCACTCAGCTACCACCTAGATCTTGTGATCCAGACACATCTCTTGTGGAGGAGCGTCCGGGTCATTCTGAAGATCCTCCCTTTCCTCCATTTCCACGTCTGGAGGAGAAGGGGTTGTGTCCACATCCATTGGCTGTGCCCCAAAGGCTTCCGAACAGAAGTCCGGGGTCAGATTATATGCGTGCTGTATTTTTGGGGGAGGGGGGTACTACCCTTGCTGTGCCTCCGTCTCTTAGACATGCTGCGTTTGTTGCCCCTTCTGGACTCATTCTGAATCCGGCGGGGGAACCTTTTGTGCGTGACCTATCGCCTGTTGTTTAAGTCGCAATGTCGGCTGGGGTCTTGTGTGCTGCACTAAGGACACCTGATTGTCATGCTGTTCCTGCAGTCCTAGTTGGCTATCAGGACGCCCCTGGACTGCTGCCTATAAAGGTTGGGGTTGCGACGACAAGTCAGGCGACGTGCTTCCAGGGCCTGGTAACTTCACTTCCTTTCTCGTCCCCCCCTCTCCAGATCCTGAAACCTTCATTTGTTTTTGAACTACTAGGCTTCCTCCCCAGCCCCTTCAACAATGATCATCTTTCCTTCCTTGTCTGTAGTCTGCTCAAGACTAGACCATTCCCTTTGCACTGGCTCACCTTCCTTGTCCTCCAAAAGGGCAAATCTATTGCCAGTGTCGGCTCCCTTTTGTCTCCCTCGGTCGCTTGTTCAGTTTTTTCGTTTTTTTCTTCTTGATTCTTTTTCTTCCCAACAACCACCCATGTATCTTTCCTCCGGACCTCGGCCGGTTGGTTCAGGTGCGTTTCCAAGGTCTTCGGAGGGACCCATGTTGCCGGTGGTCTGGTATCCTGACGGGGTTCCCCTTGCCCCTCCCACCGCCATCCTATCACCTTTCCTTCCTCTTTCCCAGGTGCGTCAATGTACACCCAGCCGTCATGACCTGGGTCGATAGTTCGCCATCGAGTTTTCACAAAAGGGTCCCTTCTTAGGCGTCCCGTAGGCTTTATGGTGCGGGATGGGTGACGAGGACAGGCTGTGTCTGTGTACAAATGGCCGTAGGCCTGACATTTAAAGCACCAGGGACGATGTTTATGGGAAGTATGAATTTGGTACACTTTCCCGCCCACATAAAACAGAATAACATCATCGATCGTGAAGATGTGACCTTCGACCAAACGGAGGGTCGACATAAGGTAGTCGTCTCTTCGTGCGACATGTGGTGGCAAGGGATCGATGAAATCTACCACATCGAATCTCTCGGCAAAATCCTGCACAAAAGTTGATTGTATCTCAATGGGGATGTGCCAAAATTCTACCCAGAAGTGCTCCCTCATCATTTGTTCTTTTCGCTCTTCCGGTCTCGGTTGTCTTGGGGGAGACCACGGATAAATTCGCACCTACGATCCTTCACAATGGAGTGACTTCCATCCATCTATGGATCTTTTGTCCTCGTCTAGCATACAGATGGATTACAAGTTAGTATTCAATGAATGGACTGAGATAAATCCCTTGATTCCCCTACGCCCCATGCATGAATTCCCCAACCCCTTTCCACCCCCTCATGATGCTATCGTCCCATTATCATGGTTCGGTCTGGATGAGTAGCCGGACCAGTGCTTTATGTTCATGTGGCACCCTGGTCTGGGTGAAGAGGCCCAATATTCATTTTTCATCTCCTCAAGCTTATGTATCCAATGGGACTCTGGACCCAGTTTTCAGCAAGTGCAGCTCCCCACCAGTAGATGGAGTGACAGGTGTAGGTATACTAGTTGGGGATGCTCTTATCACCTCAACTAGTTCTCCTTAGCCAAAGCCGGGTAATGGCCCCGGTATTGTCAGTGATGTTGTGTAATTTCAGGATGGGACGCTGGACCCGATTCCCAGCACGTGCTGCTTCCTACGAATATAAAAAAAGAAAAAAAGAAAGAAGAAGTTTATTTCGGTCTCGTCAATTCTCCCCAGCGCACCCCTGCTTATGCAGTCCTAGTGTCTACCATTCAGGACCATAACTGTTCCACCATCTTGGCAGGGTGACATGGTCGGACAGTGGTTCAGGCACCAGGGCTGAGCAAGAACCCCACCCAGGCCTGGTTGAAGCATGTTCCAACGAACCCTGTTGCAGTGTAAGCGTTCTCTGAACGGGCTCCATGGGTAGACCCTTAGTGTGCCCCAAGCTTACCCGACTCCACAGTGTATAGGCCTATCATGCACACCCTAGATATCACAGGCAGTGTGCCCCCTCGCCAAGGCCTAACCTATGACACCTCCTGAGCAACCTGGGGTATACCAACCTAGCACAATTGTTATCCAAGAGGTACTCTAGCCTCTGTCCTCAGTAGGTGTACGGCCACCATCAGCCCCTTTCCGCCAATCATCCACTAGACCTCTCTCTCTAGTCTGTTGTGGTTGTGTTGTTGTTGTTCTTTTTCATTTTTTATTTTTTTTTAGAAAAGCCCTTCGGCAAGCCCCATCGGTGGTGAGAGAACCGCCGGAATTGAGGCCTTGATTGTGATGCGCCAACTTCCGGACCTGCGCCATCTTCAATTCCTCCCCCCCCCCCTCTCTTTGTCGAATTTTGGGTGACAGCCCGACGAGGCCTTTTTTTGTATTTTCATGAATGTAATATGCAGGACCCTCGGATCAATTTTTGAAACTTTGTCTTTTGCAAATTCGGGAATTACATGGGAATTACGCGCGCCTCAGCGAGTGCGCTAGGAATTTGGGTCGACAGTTAGGAATTCCAGAATGAGCGGAATCTGACGTGCCCTTTCTTGCGCATGAATATTCTCAACTTTGTCTTGGAAAGCTCTGAGAATTTTCGTAGGGATCTGAATAGGTATATGATTTTCTCCCGTGCTCGCTCTACCGCGCGGATATGGTACTTTTCAATTTGAATTAGCTATAACTGTTTTGGTGCCCTTTTTGCCTCCGCGTCGGCGTCATGCATGCGAGTCTCCCCTCCTCGCTTCCCACGCTGCCTTCAACACTCTCTTTTTCGCGCTCACGCTCCTTCTCTCTCTGTAACCATTTTCCATTTCTCCTTCGACCTTGCGCGTTTTTTCTCTCCTTCTTGATCGTCCGAATCTTGGTTCCGTTTCACGCTATTCTTCGCGCTCTTTTTCTTCCCGCGTTGAAATACCTTGTCGACCCCCTCTTCACTCCCGGTAGCCAAGGAAACGCGCAGTGTAAGAAGGAAATTTTTGATACACGGCGATTCTGATTGGCTACAGCTGGGATCCAAAGGATCGATATGACTTTCGTCAGGCGAGTATCCCTGAGCCTTTTCCTACTCCTCCCTGTCTCAGTCCTAACCCTTCCTAACGTCTATCTTATTTTCTGCAGCTATAAATTCCGCAAGCGCTCCCGAAAATCTCTCTCTCGACTCATCTGCCCGCTTCCGGTAAGTTGTGGTTAGGTGGTATGAAGGAAGGTGTGAGCCGAAAAGTTCCGACGTGCTGGCTGTAGTTTAGCGCTCGGCATGTTGGATCGTCCGATAGACTGTGGGATCGGAGCAGGGCCGTCCAGAGACTAAGTCGATGGGGTGATGATCGGGATGGTGGGTGGGCACGTGACGGCCGGGATCGTCAGTGCAAGTGAGACGTTCGAGGCGGAAGTGAGTGAGTGTATGGCTTGGGGCTATGGTGGAATTTTATGGCTAAAGTGCTTCCCCTTTTTGTCCCAAAATTTGTATCTTCGAGTGTGAGTCCCGATCGCTCGGCTTTTAAGCCGGAACTTCCCTGGACAAGATTGCCCGATATTCTGTGATTGTTTTCTACTCATTCTTCCCTCCTGGTCTACGTCAGTATTCTCTCTCTCTCTTCTCCGGTCACGTTATATCGTAATGGATGAATTATGGTAACCTTGCTTCTCTCACTTCGGTATGTGCATGAGGTGAGTCGTGTGAGCGAGTTTGTTATAGCATGATTGTAAGGACGATTGGCTGATCGACTGAATGATCGGGTTGCTTGGAGTATTAAACGAATGATGTATGATTAAGATCTGTTTTGAGATTACCTTTGCTGCCATGTGGGTTGACGGCCCCAATCCGACCGGGCACCAACTTCCCGTGCCCCCGTCGCGCCCCTTCCCGTACAACGAGGAAATGATATGTGTATGCGAGTGGGACGTACGAGAAGTTGTCGCCAAGATCGGAGTCCGTTATTACTTTCCTTTCGAAACTCGGTGTTCTGGATTCGTCGGTGCGGGTTTTGTTATCATTGATACGCACTTTCCGCCCTATTCGTTGTTATTGCCCTTTAACGAACTGATCGTCGTCCCGTGGACTACAGTGGAGCCTCATTGGTCTAACACTATGTGCAGCAATTGTCGTCGCTTTGAGTGTTACCAGGCCAAGGGGTTCCATTATCGTACACGTGGCGAGGACGAGCACAAAGAGAAGGCTACTCGATTAAGGTCCTCCACGTCAGACTTGGAGTTGTGTAACGAGCGCCGACAAGACCTCATCCAAAAACAGGATACCACGTATGTACCCGCCCCCTTTCATGCGAAACGCACAAGCGGTTATCGGGTGGCTGAAAATTCAGGAATGAAAATTCTGAAGTGAGAGTTTTGGGCAGTCTGAAAATCCTGAATGGTCCTGAAGTGGTGAAAGGTCCGAAGACCCTGAAAACCACCTGTTTAGGCAGGCTGCATCCTGAAGTGGYGAAGGGTGTCCTAAAGTGGTCAAGTGAGAGTTTTGGGCAGCCGAAAAATCTTGAATGGTCCTGAAGTGGTGAAAGGTCCGAAGACCATGAAAACCACCCTTCACCACTTGAGGATGCAGCTTGCCTAAACAAGTGGTTTTCAGGGTCTTCGGAGATTTCACCACTTCAGAACCATTCAGGATTTTCAGACCGGAATGGTCCTGAAGTGGTGAAAGGTCCGAAGACCCCGAAAACCACCTGCTTAGGCAGGCTGCATCCTGAAGTGGTGAAGGGTGTCCTGAAGTGGTGATGAAAAATACGACTGTTGTTAACCTTCTCTCGCGAAACGAAGAGCGACGGCTCGCTGGGAAGTCCAGCGATACTTTTTAGATTGAATTTCTCATAGCTGCAAGTCTCACGCGCGCCTTTTTCTCCCTTAAAACCCGCGGGGCGACGGACCTTCTTCTTATTACCGTCGGACCAACACGGGGGATTTCAGTTCTGTCTGTGTCCCCACACTCAATTTTCCAAAAATCCTTGGCACACCCCATCTTTGCTGCCTTTCCCCGGGCGCCCTTCCGCAAGCCAAAACACTCCGACCGGGAAGCAGTGCAGGGTGTGAGGTTGAGCGTCACATGACTGACGGGCTGCTCCATCTAATAGTGGGGAGCGACACCTGCTGGAAACCAGGACCAGCGTCTCTTGGATACATAATTACAATACAGCGCATTTGCTTCCATAGGTTCCTAGGGCTGTGGCCGTTACTCTGTCTGCCCTGGAATTTTGTTCTAATCATTGTTGGTTGTGTATCATCTGGTGGTACTCTAGCCGTCGTCATCAGTAGGTACACAGCCACGTATCCGTCCCCATAACTCGGCCATCAACTAGACCCCTCCGGTCGTTATAATTGGGTCTTTCATCACCCAAAGTAGCTCCAGTATCAGTCATCAGTAGGTACACGACCTATGGGGGACGTTTTCCAGGGCCCTCTGACAGCTTTTTTTCCCCTTCGGTTTCGTCTTCTTTTTTGGCCCTTTTCATTCGGATGGGCATTTTTGTGTCCCACAGGACACTCTCTTTTTTTTGTTTTGTTTTCCTCTCTCAGGTTTGAAAGTCTGTGGAAGGTAGAGGCTCACTTGTTTTCCGTGGTTCAGCACTAGGCTGCCGGATCGGATGAAGGCCACAGTCACCTGCAGATTAGTTTCGGAATTGAGGCTCCAAGGTACCGATGGTTTACACCACATCACCAGTGTCGGCAGAAAGAAGAAAAAGAGAAAGAAAAAGAACATGCTCCAATCTATTTGTGGGGACCATCACGTCCTGTGAACTAGGCCCAGCATCCCCTCACAAGAGGTTACAGAAATTTTGGAAACACCGTATCTTTTTTTTTTTTTAATGTTACATAACTAGTGGTGCTGGTAAGAGCAGACACCACTAGCACCTGGGGGGTAGCTCCATCTATTGGTGGGGAGCAACACCTGCTGGAAAACGGGTCCAGCGTCCCATATACAGAGCGTAACAGTATGTGCGAATGTATAGGAAACCTGCCAACAGAGGTAAAACACAACCTCTTCACCCTTCCGGGGGCGCCAGATCTGTACTCTAACATCAAGCTGTGAATCCTCTAATTCCAACACCTCAATTCACACACTGAAATCCTAAAATCTATCAAGGAATTTTCTCGATGCTGGCTTGGTAATCCTGAAGGAGGGAAAATGGGTTCTGTCAATGGGAAGGAGCTGAGAGGAAGGAAAAAGGAGGACTTGACAGGAATTATTATCTAAAGTTTGGTGATTGGCTGAAGGTTGATCCAGGGATACCCTTAAGAAGTATGGCAGAATTTCCAGATCCCTTTCCTCCATCCTCCAGCTCATTAGTTCCAAGGTCATGGTATGGTTATGATTAAATCATGATTACATTGTGACAAATATGGATGCTCAAAATTAGAGGATTCACAGCTTGATGTTAGAGTACAGATCTGGCGCCCCCGGAAGGGTGAAGAGGTTGTGTTTTACCTCTGTTGGCAGGTTTCCTATACATTCNAGGATTCACAGCTTGATGTTAGAGTACAGATCTGGCGCCCCCGGAAGGGTGAAGAGGTTGTGTTTTACCTCTGTTGGCAGGTTTCCTATACATTCGCATATACTGTTACGCTCTGTATATGGGACGCTGGACCCGTTTTCCAGCAGGTGTTGCTCCCCACCAATAGATGGAGCTACCCCCCAGGTGCTAGTGGTGTCTGCTCTTACCAGCACCACTATCACTGGCGGGGGGTTCTTTTAAAAAAAAAAAACAAAAAAAAAAAGACCTGGCTTCGGCTTAAGAATTTCAGGTCATCCAGTGCTGCCAGGCTGATTTTCAAGGACAGTTTCATATGGAGTACGGATAAAACTGGCTGCAGGCAAGGAGGCATATCGAAAGCGGGGCGGCGTACCATCGAATGTTTCTGTACGGGAGGGTCCAGCACTTGTGGCCTAAGAGAAAACTGTCGCTCGTTCTTGGTATTAGTGAAACTGATATTGACATTTCTGCCTGTGTGGTATCAGTGGGAAATATCACCCAGCTATTGAAGCCGAGCCTGAAAATGACCTGTGCACCTTAAAGAAAATGAAGCGGCAGGGGCCTCCTTTTGGCTGGCACCGCCAGCCATTTTGGTCCGGTACCCCGACCCCCCGAAGTTGCAGCCTTGTGCAGCCGCATATTTGTTTTTCAAGGGGGAAAGGTTTCTGGACCAGGGGCCTGGACCCACTAGCGAAGTATTCTACGACGTGTGACACAGTTTTATGTTTTTTTGGAAAATACAAAGTGATTTTTTATTTGCATGAATGGATCGTTTTCTGATTTAAAATGAATTGAAATAGCACATAAAACTATGAAGAACAGCTGTGCACCCGAATCCCTGGGTTGGTACGATCTCCTTCACTTAAGTCTTCATAGTGATGTACCGTGGCAATAAAATGTGTCCACGAACACATTCACGAGGATGAACAAGTAACGGGTATTGGGATACATTCCTCGCTATGTATATCATGATGCCTTTACAGGCCATCCGACAGACGCGGAAGCGTTCCTGTCAGGTGCACCACAATATTCAAATTTCACATTTCAAGTTCTATTTCTCAGAGCCAAAAAAAAAAAAAAACGGAGTCTGGAAATCAACCCCCCCCCTCTAAAGCCCATAAAATCCTGACTTCCCGCCCACGCAAAGCCACGAGCTATCATGTCCAAGTTAGTCCAACTTCGTTTTTTTTTTTTTTCCCGATGCATCTCATTGGCATCTTTACAGTCCCCGCTCGGAAACTACCAGGCCGTCGAGATCCGATCTATTCGACGGCCGTACTGAGTCACTCGATGCCACACGTGATCGAAATCCTGAACGGCGTGGTAGAATACCTTGCTAGTGGGTCCAGGCCCCAGGTGTGTTGGGTGGAGTCCAACATTTTGGCTGTGTTAGGACTTTCAACAGTTCTACCTATGCGCTATCAGCTGAAAATATCAAATTTGTTGCCTCATCATAAAACCGTGGCGCATTTGTCCAAATTTACAAGGGGTAGTACATGGGCCTTGCTCCACTACTCAACATTCTAGATGCATTTGGAGTGTTTCTGGACCAGGTGCATTGGGACTACTCAGAGTTTGGATGTGCAGGGACAATTGCGCGCTCCAGAAAGATATAGAAAGATATAGAATGTTGTGTAGCGTAGCAAAGCCCTATGATTCCACAACTCGAGCCTGACCGTGAAAGAATAATTACATCGCAATGTGCAGATGCCACCTGTTTTGCAAAGAGAGCAGTGGGGATGTGCATGTCCTATGGGTATTCGCAGGAAATATACGGAAAGTCAACAACCAATGAAAGAAGAAAGGCATGTTCCAGGTGTAACCTTTTTTCCATTTTTTGTTATTGTTGTTGCAGCTATAACCTGAAATAATTGTTGAGGGGGAAAAAAAATCCAAAGCGAAAGCAAGGGGAAGGTGACCACCGTTGATTGGACAGAGAGAATGCTCCGGACAAAATGCTTATGTGTGTGTTCAGGAAATGATTGGACTGGACTTGGCTTAGCTGTTAGGTTATTTAGTATTTATTTATTTATTCATTGATTTTTATTTTTCTTCAAGGGGATAGCCTCTAACCGTACTGTAGTCATTTGGATTTGAACTGATGATCTGCTTAATAACGGTAATATGGGTGTGTGCGGTTTGGCCACATGGACTGCGACTGAAGTGTTTTCTTGATAATTTCCTCTCAGAAACAAACAACGTTGATGGGACCTGGGGACTGGACCCATTAGCGAAGTATTCTACCACTTCGTTCAGGATTTCGATCACGTGTGACCTCGAGTGACACAGTACAGCCATCGAATAGATTGGATTTTTTTTATTTTTTTTTTAAGCATCTATGTTGGGGAGTAGAGGACGTACTGATAAGAGCAGACTTTCACTCTACTCCCCTAGATGGATAGATGGCTCCGTTCCATTAGTGGGGAGCTGCACCTGCTGGAAACCGGGTCCAGCGTCCCTTTACATCATCAATAGTGAACAGATACCAGAATTGAAGCTGAAAAGTGGGCCCAACGACCCTTCAGATCTGGGAATGCTGGGGAATAGTTATGCCTCTTCACCCTATTCGGGCGCCAGATATACCATTACACCTAGCAATATTAACACTCCCCATCTGCTTATCGTGAGCTGGGACTGGGATCCACAGATAAAACCCAGACTGGGACACAGGTAATCACTCAAGCGCATACCATGAGCCAGGAACTAAGGCCAGAAAGGGGGCTGAGGGGAATGGAGGGATCTATGTTACTCCAGTCATTAAAATATACAAGTGGACCCCGTGGCGCACAGCAACACTCGCTGATGGCGTCTCATTTTTCTTTCATGTCTCTGTTTCTCTCTCTCTCTCTCTCTCTCTCTCTCTCTCTCTCTCTCTCTCTCTCTCTCTCTCTCTCTCTCTCT
>BFEA01000027.1:2067708-2088014 GCA_003427395.1 Chara braunii | reverse complement strand
AAAAAAAGGTACGCGGCATCATTTTTTTCGTTTTCTTTCTTCATTAATCAATCAATCAATCAATCAATCAATCAATCAATCAATCAATCAATCAATCAATCAATCAATCAATCAAGCAATCAAGCAATCATCAATCAATCAATCAATCAATCATCAATCAATCAATCAATCAATCAATCAATTTTTATTTCCTTATTTTGTTTTTTTTTTCATGTTTTGATGGTTTTTATTTTTTTTAAATATAAAAAAAACAAAAATAAAATAAAAAATACGGGGGTCTAGAGCACGGAAAACTCTACATCCCCATACATGTTTTTTTGTTTTTTACGTTTTTTTGGGGTGGGGTTCGTCACTTTGTACGGGACTGGCCGTACGGCCATACGTACGGACGTACGACAAAACCCCCGTACGACATACGGGGGGCAACACAGATTGTCGCGCGGGAAAATCTTTTTTTTGAATTTTCAACTGATGTCGAGCCCCGGGGGACTCTTGGAAATTGCTTCGTTCGGAATTTCTTTTTTGAAACTAGGAATTAGAATTAGGAATTTAAGCGCGCCTCAATATCTGTTCCACTGTGCTTCTTGCTTGCGCATGCCATGCCACGTCAAGATCCGTGCTCTGATTTCTTCACGCCTTAATCCTGAGCATAACTGTAAATTTTGTCTTGGCGGGCATAATTGCAACCGCAATTCCTTCGCTTTTGGTATTTTTTGTCGCGCCTCCATGCGTGAGTACTTCTTCCTCTATCCTATTGGCCTGAACGTGTGCATGACCAGATCGATGTGTGGAGTGAGGCTACGTCACCCACACAGCGGCCTGACCATGCAATCATAGGCACTCCCTTCCTCCTTCTTCCTCGTACTCAAACACAATCCCGGGTATCGTGCGCACACGCATGCATGCTAAAAATTTCATACGTGAGATTAACTCGCTCTCTAAGACTTTTGGAAGTAGCGCGGTCGAGAGGATCGGCTAATGAGCGAGATTTTGAAGGTGAGTAAAGAGTTGGGCGATCCGACGAGTTGGTGTTGGGCATGCGGGGTTGACGTGGGGCCGCGACGGATTGTGGCACATGGGCGAATCCGGCTGGCATGCTCGGACTAAGCGGGGTGACAACTCTGTGTAGGGGCGAGGCGACGGATTGCCCGCATCGGGCTAATGAGAGAGAGAGAGAGAGAGAGAGAGAGAGAGAGAGAGAGAGAGAGAGAGAGAGAGAGAGAGAGAGAGAGAGAGGGGAAGTGTGTGACGAGCTTTTTTTTTTATCCCTCTAAGCCATTTTTTATTATTCTTCCTTGCTTCTTAGCAATTTTGGTATTCGGCGCGAGTCGCCCCGCTTTTTCCCTTCGGGATCGGCATTCGTTGTTCGGACTTGCCATATGCTCTGTTTTGTTGACGTGTATGTTTTCATTTGCTCTCCTTGGGTGCTGAGAAATGGTTGTCTTCTTCCCCCTCCCCTTCTCTGACCCCTTAGATTGATGGATCTAATTGATCGATCCACGATGATTGGACCTTGGGTGGTGTCGAACCGATGGTCCAAGGAGGCATTGCATGAACCTTGATGCATGGATGATGGGCGTGGTTCTGCATATATAGGATAGGTTTGATAGATTATTAGATGACCGTCTCACTGTAGGATGATGTTGTGGCAATCCTCTTCTATCCCTCTGAACAATTTTGGTATTTGGCGCAAACCGCCCTTGCCCCCTTTGATCGGCATCTTGGATCCTTTCTTTGTTTGTCTCTACTGATTGGTGCATGATTGTTTCTCTCTCTTTGTTCTTCCCTCTATATGGATGGACCGCATTGATCGGTTAATTGCCTACAATAGAGTTTTGTACGATCTCGAGGCATGAACGATTGTCACCTTCTTTTTGTTTACGAATGCATGAAACTGGACGAGTGGACGATGGGTATTTTTCTGTCGAAATTACCTAAGCCTACTAGATGATTAGATGTCTGCCTCCCGATAGGACTATCCACCCTCGGTTAACGAGCCAGCGCGTATGAGACGCGGGTCACTGGTCCTTGTTCATCGGACCGAAGGGCAAGCCTTGTGCGCGCACGTGTAAGCTCGATCAGAAGAATGTGGCCTACACGCGTGTCTACAACGCCTGTGCTCGGCCCAACTTTTTGAATTACCGAGCTTTCACCTCACCCCACAACATGAATATTGAACTCCCTTTTCGCATTACTGACCGCGAGTGTCTGAGGGATCCAGAATTCCGGGAGTATTGGGAGCAGTGGAGCACGTGCCTCTGTCTGCACGACCGAGGGGAGAACTTCCTGAATTTCCATACCCGGTGGGAAACGAGTGTATCTGCAAGTTGGACATCGACTGAGCTTTGAGAGGGCATACCCCACCACCCGAAATTTTCCCAGCTCATACGCGTGTCACCTTATCGTAGAACCGGGAGTAATTATTTTGGAAACCGACTTCCCTCCCTACCACCGCATATTGCCCTTCCCTTAGCTGGTCGTCATCCCCTGACACGCAATTGCCCCTTATTGGCCCCAACCCCTGTGCTCGGAGTGCTCACAAAACCGCGAGTACCGAGCCTCCGGTTTCATCCAACGAACTCGCTCAGACGAAGAACGACGGGCGCACAGCCTTCGGCTAAGGCCAGCCGCGTCGGATTCTGAGACCAGCGATGCACGACGCTAACAAGTGGTCAGACAGCGCGATAGCCATAGCGTCCCGCCCGTGCACCAAATACGAGTCTAACCTAGACGACGGAACCAGCAGAGGTGGTAAACCCACTCTCAGAAGCATAGGAACAGACTTCGACCCGCCCCCATCCTCTTGCATTCCTATCTCTGAAACCTGCCACAGAAGATCTCAGTTCCGGCCTGAGACTCCATCCCCACTTTCCCAAAAATCCTTGGCACACCCCTTTTTCGCACTTCCAGACCCACTCACACTCCGAACAGGAAGTCGCGCCAGGCGTGAGGTTGGGTGTCACATAGTTAAAATATTATGGTATTGGATTTCGGTAGCTTATATAGGAGTTACATCCTAGTAGGTCACAAAGGTTGATGTACCATGGCTTCACAGACATCCTCCTCTATAACAGAGGAAGAAAACAGCGAGTTGGAGGCATCCTAAGCCAATATTATACGGAAGGAATTCTTCCGGACAAATCTGCTCCAGGGACAAATTGCAGCCCTAGCCCCTATCCTGGGCATAATCGAGGATACATATGGGACAACGTTAATTAAGAAGTATCCTGCCTATTCAGATAGGAAGTGCCCCCATCTCATGAATGTGCGCTTTGACCTCGAGTCAGCGGCAAGGCTCAAATACAAGCGCTACCTGTTGGTAGACCTGGGCCCCCGTGCAGAGGTTGCGATTGAGGTTGTTTGTGCAACAACCCTGTGGTGTCAGGTATGTCGTCGTCACTTTCATTCAAAAGAGGATGAGGAATGACTCAAAAAGAAGAGATCATACACTAAAGCTGTTAAATCGAACCCCAAGACAAACCTTCGAACGACAAAAACAAAGAAAAAAGAGACTCCCCACCTAAAGCTCCTAGTCCATCGGAACCCTCAGAAAAATCCTCGAAGAAGACCCCTCAAACCCCCCTCTGAAAAATCCCTTTAAAAGTTTCCTAAAACCCCCCCTAAGCACCCCCATGAGAAACCTTCCGAACAACACACGGCGGATGGCCTGGGCGATAAAGGGAAGACGAGTTCCCCACCCCTTCTCATTTGGGACCTCCAGTCGACCATAATCAGAAGGATCAACCCGAGAGAGCCGAGGATGGAGTTCCCCTGGACAATTTAGATGTAGACGAATCATATGCGGTTATGGAATCTACTTCCGACTCCGAATATAGTCTAACTGATGATGTGCGTTCTGACTCAACAACGATTTCGTCACAACGGACATTTTTTATTTTTTGAACGAAATTGAAATTTGAAAGTGTTTTTTTTTAAACTTTTTCCGTTCTCAAGCAATTTAACTATCACATTATTTATATGATACCATTCATTGAATTTACCGGGAAATATAATGAAACTGACTCGACATTCGCTTGTAATCTATGCTTTTGCTATGGGGTTTTGTTTTTCAAGTGCACGTATGTTCATATTTGATGATTTTTTTTTTTTTTTAAATTTAACAAATTTTTATACTATATTGTCGAAATTTGTGGGACAATGTATAAGAAAAGCACCGTGGATTTATTATTCGCTTAATTCACAGCAAGTTTTTGTAATATATTATAAAAACAACATCATTTGGGCATATAATCATATGCCTAATACAAAAAAGTATCTCGATGTACCTTTTTTTCAATCATCGTCGTAAAAAAAAAACAAAAAATAATATGTCTCTATGCCTATAAATAGCTGCATACATTCGATGCCAACCCTTTTCATACATGTAAATGCACACCGTTTTGTTTTTTACCTTTTTGTCTTTCTTGTGAAATGGTGAATCTTGGTCATATTTCTACGAGTTTGTTACAATAAATACAGTGTATATAAGTACAAAACTTAAAATTGTTTCATATTGCTATACAATATACAATGTATTTCAACATGACTCCTCGTCCACCACTTAACATTACCCTGCTTTCCCATTACCCATGAATCTGATTGACTACATTCATGATGGGAATCCACATGGTCGCTTTGTGTGAGCCCTCTAACATTCACCTCGGGATAGGTGGAACAAACATGCTCTGAAACTCAGTTGTGAAAGTCGACCATCCTTCAAGTCTTCTGCCCTCTCGCTTCAGTGCTGTTTTTTTTTCTTCGTGGGCTTGCAAAGTTGTTTGATGACATTCTGCGTAATCGTTCTCTTGTCTCATTTGTCTCTGTCATCTATAAATGTGCACGTCATATATGTCGATATTCATAAACTTTACGACAACTACAAACAAATTGCATCCACGCAGTTCACATATCACTATTGACTCGTATTTGTATGGAAATGCTCCTCCGGTTGTGGTAATCGCTGCCCCTGCTGACACTGCAACGGGAGTGACATTCATCATTGGTTTATAAGGTACAAAAACAAACTATGTTGATTCACCCACTCGTACATGCTAACATCGAGCGTGAAAATTCAAAATGAGATTGATTTTTCAAAATTGATATTTGCACAACACGCAAAAAAAAAATAAAAAAAATGAATTCTTGAAACCTCAAAAACGTTATTACATTCAACACACAATATTCTGTTCATGATCGTTGTCTCCTTCATTATAACCTCACATTGGACTTATTTCGCACTTTAAAAATTCATGTGTTTTTTAACTTTCATTTTTCATAACTTCAACCGGTATAAAATATCATTGTTTTATTCCCCTTGCACGTGTGTATTCTGAGTAAGCATTTGAGCAACCCATGTCATCGATGAAGCTCATCAATTGTTGAATATATATCCTTTCAATGTTTTATGTGCTATGCTACCTTATGGTCTTCATTCCATGCATTGAATATAAGTGCTTCAGAATTCCTTATATGTTTCCCGTCTTCAGAGTATGGATAATCTACAACTATATTTTGTTTGTCACCCACGAACGATACTTTTTTTTGTCCCGACGGATGATACTGCTCAGTACGGATCACTTCATCCGTGTCGTATTTTATGTGTTCGATTGTGAATACTATTTTCTTACAGTTATAAAAAAGATAGTGAAGTTGAACATGCACCGAGCTATCAACCATGTACACTAACTTTTTTCTAAGTGCCGCATGAATTTCTAACCGATTGTGGAATTTTTCGAGTTTGTTCGAACCTGCGGGGTCTCATAATTCTTCTCTTGCATTGAACAACACATTCATTTTTGTGTCAGTGACCTTCACTGTTGTAAAAATTGTCACTATGTCTTGTCTCTATTGTATACTCGCATTCGACTATAATAGTATAACATCACCGGTGAGAGAAATTCTCTCCTACCAATGAAATGCCATGTGCACACTTTTTGTTTTTTTTTGTCATTTGCGTCTTAATCCTATTTCAGACATACCTCCCTCCAATTCACTAACATCTCTAGAGGGCCAACAACGTCTTTCCTCGATACTGAGATGTCAACCTCTTCCTCCATTGCGTACAAGTATCATACATGTGATACAATATCGCACAAGATCGTCTATTGCCCGTTAACAAAACTCATTATCGACAAAACTTCTTCATGCGGTCAAAACTTTATTTTCAACATTTATGTGCTCATAATGTAAAAATTCATCGATTATCCCAATCGTCTAGATGTTTTTGCCTAAAATTATCATATCCTCAATTGTTGATGGGGTGTGATAAGATAATTTGTTTCCTCCTCAATTGTTGACGGGGTGTGATGAGAGGATCTGTTTCCATGTGAGCTGCTTTGACCGATTTCCATCATGCAAGTAGAGCGTGTAGACGAACATAATTCACGAGTTTCATCGGATTAGATTATGAATATTTTAAACCAACATGTCTGTTATATGTTATAGAATTTTACAAATTACACAACTATGAACATACTCTGTATAGCGTCCAATTGCTCCGTTCATAGCAACTACTGCATCCAGGTGCACGTGACCAATAGTGCAAGTTAAAAAAAATAAAAATTGGCGGCTAATATAAGGCGAGACATCTCAAGGAACTTGAGGCACGCAACACGTCCATGGTTGACCCAAATACCAGGCGATGCAGTTTTTGGACAGTTTTTTTGTCTGCGAACATCGTTATTATTTTATTCGCACAACGTCTGGCGACGCTAATAAATATTTCCCTATAGCT
Source organism: Chara braunii (assembly GCA_003427395.1). Taxonomy (NCBI): domain Eukaryota; kingdom Viridiplantae; phylum Streptophyta; class Charophyceae; order Charales; family Characeae; genus Chara; species Chara braunii. Next base: position 2,081,281 of record BFEA01000027.1, on the reverse strand, counting down.
TTACAGATACGTGTTGCTTTTTTTTCCACCTCGCGCCAATTATTGATATCTTCTACCTTACTAGCTAATATTATATCGTTTTTGTTGCCAGCACGTTTGTTTGTAGTTAAGGTCATCCCTCTCTTTCTTAATATCAATTCGTTGCGTGACACATACACTACAACATCGGTTAAAGTTTTGCCTTTGTTTGAGCAAGCAACACACAACACCCTTATGAGTATCATTCCTATTCGGATTGAGAGCAAAAGGATAAAGATGAGGAAATAGGAAAGGATGTAGCAATGTTGTGAGACGACGATATAGTAAGTGATGTAGAGGCGTTGATGAAACTCTCTCATCCTGATCCTAAGCACACGACCCTCCCTGGTGGAGAATGGGGCGAAAGCCACTTCGAAATTTACTTCTTCCTATTCGACTGTGGCTTATGCCACATCCTTCCCCGAGGAGGCGGGCAAAGAGCCTCATCACGAGACAATCATGGCCACACCCCGAAAAACACAGACTCCCTCCTCTTAGGAGCATTTTGTGGATTCCAGAGACGGCCAACATACATCCGATAAAGAGGAAATAAAATCCAAAGGATCGGATTCGGTCCCTGATTCGTGCACCACGAACAACGATAAAGGTCAATCTTCTAAAGGAGTCTACGCAACCCTGAAAAAAAGACGAGAGTGAAACTCAATAATGATAAAATCGACGAAACTTGTCGCACGCACTCACCGAGTCTGACCCGTTCGACTCATAGGAGAAAGAAGGTCTCTTCCAAAAATGCGAGGCAAGCATTGTTCGTTCCATCGATGTCCACTTTCACAAGAGTCGAAAAGCTTAAAGGTCAAATTCAAGAGTACATCATTCCTCTGGTTTGTGTCCATACCCTTCAAGGGGCGATGGTTCTAACATAAATGACAGACGACGAATCCCGGTGCTTGCCAGCTCACCCGGTAACAACCTCCTCATCAGCAACCCAGATCAAGGGGCGGGTTCCAACTTCCTCCTCGCAGAGCCGTGAAAAGGCAGAATCCTCCCTACTGGTACTAATGGGGAAAGAGTCATCTGACATGCGGCCTTTCTATCTGTACTGGAATTCAAACAAGATACAAAATTATGGCGGCCCCAACGCATCCATTGGCTGTCGTTGGCCCATCTGCTAGACACCGTGATAGACTCCCTTCTTGATATTGGAGTCACAACTGGTTGTCCAACCCTGCAGATAATCGAATGGCTGAAGCAGGGCAACACAAGAGACATCCTTTTTCCTGATCGTTTCGCAAACAGTCTGCGTGCATAGAGAGACAAAAAACAAGATACTCAAGGTCAAGAAGGACACAGTTATCCGCGTCAAAAAAGCAAGAGATAACGACCCAAACAATAGTCCTTCCAAACCACGTTAGATTATTAACTTGGAACACACGTGGACTAGGTGATATGGTGAAGAGGAACAAGAAGAGCGAATTGCGCTCCTTTATCCATTCACACAACATTCATATCACATGCCTTCAAGAGACCAAATTGTGCGAAGATAAAATAAATAATCTTCAAAATTAATGGGATAGTAACCAAGTGTGGTCCCCCGAAGTGGGCTCCAAGGGCGGGGTAGCTATTCTAATCAACAAGGATTTAGACGTTATAATCATTAGCCAATGCTCTGGCACAGACGGCCCAGATAAAGTTCTCAATGGATGACGAAGACTAGTTCAGTTAAATACCAAGACAGAGTTATTTTTTTCGAGACCCTACTCAATTACCTGTTGGATACTGAGAACCTGATTATGGCAGGCGATTGGAATACAAATTTTTAATCCGGGACTAGACTCCCCCGATCTTAGACCCCTGAGAGCAGACATATTAGCACTCTCTACATTCACAATGGCGCAAACCCTCAATGACGCATTTAAAATCTTTAACCCCACAGACCATGGATACACGTGGCAGGGACCAAGACCGGCACCCCGTGCCCCCATTCCCTATCGAAGATTGGACTTCTTCTTAAGCAGGGGCCACGCCTTGAGATCAGTGTATGAGTGTAGATATTATGGTATCCTCGATGTCAGATGAACTCCCTGTAACGATGAACATTATCTCAAAGGAACAGGTTGTCCGTTTCAGACCCCCCTTCAGACTAAATGTTAACATCCTGAAGGATCAGGGTCTAATAAATTGGGTCAACTCTCAAATGACTCGTTGGGGTGAAGCCAAAGATCTCTTTCCAGAACTGGTCACATGGACCGAATTTGAAATTAATATAATCCAAGCCAGTTTTAAGGGATTTTCCCAAATGAAAGCAGTAAACAGAACATGGAAAGAGAAAACCCTGGTTAAACTCGTCCAAGAGTCTGATGCAAATATGAGTGTGAATCTTTTTTTTTTTTTTTTTTTTTTCTTATTTGAAGATTATTATTGGTTTGAAAAAATAAAGGACGCTCTCCTCCAATTAGAAAAGTTAGAAAATTGGAAGCAAGCCAATTGGCTGGACTGGCTGAAGATTCGTGGAGTAGTAGGATACCACCGCATGATTACATTAACATTAAGATCTATTATCTTAAAACAAGTTAGGCCTTTAATTCGTGAATTCTCCCACCTCTTCGCACTCAACGCCTTGGTAGCTGCAGACAAGCAGACCTTGTGTACCTATGCCCATGATTACTTCAAAGACATAGTCACCACAAGGCGTCCCTTTGACTCACCTGACTCGGACCTCTCCGAATTTTCAGATTTTTTATGTTCTCTAACAAACAGTTGCTTTCATCAGCACTTGGATGGACCATTCACAAACCCATAACTCTATTAGGCAGCCAAACAGATGACCGTGGGCAAATGCCCAGGCCTGGATGGCCTCCCAATATAACTTTTCTTGGCCGCGTGGAATACTTTTGAGCCCTTTATATGCGAAATATACAATCACATAAGAGTAATAAGGGTTTTCCCCAAAAACTTTGACAAGGGGGCCATATCCTTTCTTTACAGAAAGGGGGATAAAAGATATGTGCGCAACTGACGCCCCATATCTGTTCTTAACATAATGTCCAAACTGTTTGCAAAAACCTTTGCGTTCCGCCTTGCTACCGTGACCCTACTTCCCGGTTTAATTGGGTGGGAGCAAGGCGGGTTTATCAAGGGACGGCCGATTTTTGAAAACATATTAGCGACAACCCAAGCTCTATAGGTCATTGGAGGGGAAAATGGGAAGTAGCGATTCTACTACTAGATAAGGAGAAAGCATACGATAAGGTAGGATGGGTTGCGATGGTGGGGGATAATGCGCTTTGCGGCCATGGGGCTAACATACAGGGTGGAAATAGGGTACAACTGCGGTGAAGATGGTGACTTCATCGCAGTATGACTTGCCGGAGTAGGGTTGTGAGGGATTTTATGTGGGATATCTGCAACCAGCGCCCGAAGGAGCTGAGTGATCGGATCTACAGTTATGTTGTTGATTGGTGGCTTGTCTGGTATTTGCTGTAGTCTTGGGTCGCCGTGGCCCGTGTGCTTGCGAATGGACGAGGCCAGAACGACGCTGGTCGATGCTGGGGCTTGGTCGCTCTGCCCTGTAACTCGAGCTATACGAGGGCAAGAGACCTGATAGAGAGATCTGGGGAGTTGTCGAGGGCGAAAGACACTCTAGTGTCCTTTGGTAAGCTGGTACTCAGACGATGCTGGTCGGAGCCGGGGCGGGTCGTTTTGCCCTGTAGCCTAGTAGGGGGGAGTTTTCTGGGGTGGGCTGTGTCACTCTGTAACCTACCAGCTGGGGGCGTGAGGCCTAGTAGAAGCTAAGTATCGGGATATAGGATGAGGCAGGTAGGGGTGGGCTGCTGAAAGGCTCTAAGCCAGGTATTTCTCGATCTGAATGCTCTTCTAAAAACGAAAGGGCCCTCTGCATGGAGAAGTAGATGGTTGGATATCAAGCGTCCTACTAGTGAGGGGGCTAGCCTGTAGGACGGAAATAGGGTACAGCAGCAGTGGAGATGGTGGCTCTGCTGCAGTAAGTCTTGCCGGAGTGAGGTAAAGAGGATTGATGGAGGGTTTCTGAGTCGTTTTCTGAACTTTGCTTATTCCTGAAGTTCGTCGTAGTAATTTGCTAAGTAATTTGAATTTTTCCTAGCCAAAGCCGGGTAATGGCCCCGGTATCTCAAATATCTCAAATTTTCAAAACTCCTACGTAAAAAATTCCATATGGGACGCTAGGCCCGGTTCCCAGCACGTGCTGCCCCCCACGAATAGATTGGAGCCTTGTTCCCATCAAAAAAAAAAAAAAAAAAAAAAAAAAGGTAAGATGGGGCTTTGTTCTCAATACCCTCAAAAGAATGGGTTATGGTGACACGTTCTGCCGGAGTGTTCGGGCCATGACCAGGCCTCCTTAGTAGTGGTTGTCAACGGTAAACAATCGGAAGAATTTCTACTTACCCCTTCCTTGAGACAGGGCTGTCTGCTAGCCCCTCTACTATTTGTCCTGCGATTAGAAGTACTCTTAGATAAATATTACACGCAATCCCCATATCCAAAGACTCTCACTGGCCCCCACGCTATAGTGGAAGGGAGGCGCTTTAGCCGATGACCTTACTGTAGCAGTTACAAACTCCACCCAGGACTCAGAAGAGCTAAGATCTACTATGGATAAATACAGTGAGTTATCTGAGGCATCAATAAATTGGAGCAAGTCGGCTTACTTTCTTCGTCCCCAATATGAACTCTGCGTGGATTGGGGCTTAAAGAGGGGCCCGTCTGACTCATCAGACAGGTTCCTGGGCGTACAAGTCTCATTGGGCGACTGCTCAGCAGTCCAAGACTCAATTTTGGCGGATCAGGTGTTGACGAGGATTGCACGTTGGATGAGAAACTACCGACTCTCCCTCTTTCTCCGAGCTCTGGTCTTGTCCTCAGCTGCCCTCTCAATCCTCTGGTTCCCATTGTCCGTGCATACAGTGGGGGACAAGGCGTACTCAAAAATAAAGTCAGCAGCGGCATGATACCTGTGGAAACCGTCGGCATCAGAGAATCAAGGCTACATCACGAAAGTAGCCTGGGAGACAATAGCCCTCCCAAGGTCTGAGGGAGGCCTAGGTGTCCTCGACCCAGCACATCAGAACCTGGCCCTGCTTATCAAGTGGGTAGTGGCGGCAATCTTTGGGCCCAAATCCAAGCCGTGGAAGCGGCTGGCCCAGTACATCTTGGCGAAGGAATGGGCCATCTCCAAGCCAAAGCTGGTATTTGTCTGTTTTCTGATCCCGTCCTTTGTGCAGAGAAGACCAAAATCCAAATTTTGGAAGAGTATGCTGTCGGCTTGGGGCAAACTGTTCCCGGACATGTATCTGCAGCCCAACACAAGAGAGAAGGTCCTCAAACAGATCATGTTTGAGAACCCACACATCAAACAGCCGGATGGTACTCAGTTTATGGCTAACAGCAGCCCGAGCTCCTTTCGTAAAGCCTGGGTGGAGAAAGGTGTTGCTCAGATACAGGATATACGGGATTGAGAAAAAGCTATTGGATCCCCGCTCCGGTTCTACACAATAAGTTGGGCAGGCTTCGCCTTGTGGAAGAGCAGTTCAAAAAACTCAAACAGGCTGTCCCATCCTATTGGATGGCGCGGACCATGCACGAGGGACCTGGCTAAAGTCACTGGACTTAGACTCACAAGTCTGACAAGTTCTGGGCCCGGAACTTTCTCAAGGAGTGAAGATGAAGATAATCAATGCCTCGGCTCTGTTCTGAGATGTAGGTGCGAACACATAATAGGGAGGCTGGTCCTGAATTCCAGCTCGTACACATCACATCAGTGTTAGGGCTTCGTATCACGGTAGAATGATATTTCCTCATATCACTGATTAGGGACGCTGGACCCGATTTCCAGCTGATACACATCATATCTAGTACAGGGACGCTGGACCCGATTACCAGCAGGTGCAGCTCCCCACCAATAGATGGAGCCTTCGCCGCAGGGGCCTACTTACCGGGGCTGTTCTTATCACCTCGTTAAGTAGGTTTTCCCACATGCGAAGTTAAAAAAAAAAAAAAAAAAAAAAAAAAAAAAAAAAAAAAAAGAAGAAGATACAGATCTGGGCGAAAAAGAGAAACAAGGAAGGCATCACTCCCTACACAAGACTGCAGAGAGAGTGCTACCCTCCACTCGAGAGTTCAAAGAGAAATCAGAGTCTGGGTCAACTCTGCATCAGACAAACAGGCACCGGTGGTGGTGGCTGAAGAGGTGGAAGTCATGAAATGGTCCCATTAATCCATTATAAGCCAAAGGTGGGAGGAAGTCAACTGCGTGGTAAAGTGCGGAAGCAGCCGATTGCTCTGTCAACCAAGCGCCTCCAAGACCTGCACCATCTTCAACTACAAAATGTGGACCTTGTCAAGCTATGGGAAGCTCTCTCAGACTGTACGACAGCCTCCCAGAAGCAAGCAAGCATCATGTGGCTTCAGTCATTGATTGTAACAGCATCAGCCTGCTGGCTTAACTCCCGAAGAATGAAGGTCTCAGAGATCTGCTCCCGACGCAGATGGGGCTGGGAAACAGCGGAACACCTATGGTTACGCTGTCCCTCTTCAGACCTTATCTGGCGGTGTCCGAGATCCCAATGGGACCGTTTTGTACAAGACTCAGTCCCCTGGACTGACGAATGGATCTTATTCTCCCAGTGCGACCACAGGCTATGCCTGAACTCAGGTTGTGGCTCGTAGCACTCTCCATCTGGGGTATCATTATGGAAGTAATTTGGGCAACTCCAAATAATGTATTCTTCAGAAAGGAGGCTACTTCCTTTAACCAACAAAAAGGCCAGGTCCTGAGCCGAATCAGACGGACTGTACAGGCAGACTGGCTAAGATCCCACTCCCAGTTTGGACAGGGTACAGGCTGGTTCCGCAATACATGGGCGAGGGACAAGATGTTCTCTGAAGTGTCTCCTGACCTGAGATTACAGCTGGCCCTATGGCTCAAAGACTCTGTTCTGAGCTAGCCCCGTCTTGAGGGGCGGTTTCACATGGTTCATTCAGAGACGGGCCGAGAATAGGCCTGGAACACTGTTAGGTAACCCCCGTAGGAACTACTTTGCTCCTCTACAGATGCTAGGGCGCGCCAGATTCTTCCTGTAATGTGTAGGCACTGTAGGTAGCTACAGTAGTTTAGCGTATTGCTGTAAGCTGTTGAAGTAATGATTGTTAGAATGTGTCTTCTGCTTCTGGCACTTCTGTTGTTTCGGGTCCTGATCGGTCCTGTAAAAAATGAAACTGGGTAAGGCTCCCAGATGTTTCTATCCAGGTAGACTGTGAGGACCCCGGCCTCAGTTCCCTCTTTGGTAAGTTGAGCCTTGGGCACTGGGCCCGAATCAACAACAACAAAAAAAAGAAAAAAGAAAAAAAAGGCCCGGCCTGGTCCCACAGGCCAAACAGACACATTGCCAAAATAGCCCAGCCTATCGCCAGGCAAGCATTGGACCACATTCATGATGAGTTACTCTTTTTTTCCATGTAAATTAAGCCAAAATACTTCACCCTGTTTTTTTTTTTTTTGTGAGGCAATTATATGCTTAGACGCCGCATTTATCTGGAACCCACCGGGAAGTTGGTCTGGAGGAGGGTCCTTTCCAAGAAGCAAAGGAAGGAGCTGTGAAAGAGAAAAGAAAAGATCCAAAAAAAAAAGAAAAGAAGGGAAGACAGCTGTAAGGGACGGAGAGAAACGTTTCTCAGAGCCCTCTGACAGCTGTGAGGTAACCGACCAGATATCACACAGAAGAGCTCTTGCGAATCTATCTAAAGACGAAACCGTCCAAATCCAGCCAAGATGTCTTCCATAGACTTTGCCATTAGTGCCGCAGCTGTGTCAGAGGCCGTGAATAACGGACCGCTATGCCACAATACCAAAATGAAAACAAAAACAATGACTGCATATTGCCACAGACAAAGGACATATACACGGGTTACTCTGAATAGCAGCGGATGTATTGTGCTTCTTTCCTTGGGACGATGCGCTTGTACGTTTTTTTTTTTTGTTTGTTCTTTTTTATTTTAACTTTGCTTGGGACCTCACAATTCAACCCGGATTGCTGAAACACAGGTCCAGCATCCTATCTTGGGTATCAGACTGGAAAGCAGGTCCAGTGCCCTGAGAAGAAGAGATAGAAAACTGGCTGGAAACCAGGTCCAGCATCCTTTCCAAAAAAATAGTTGTGAGTAGCATCGCGAGGCCCGCAGTCTCATGGTCGAGCTACCAAAGGAAGGTAAAGTGTTCCTCTCTACGGTAGGCAACATATGAATGAATCAGGACTGATGATTTTTGCACAGATACATTCGCAATTCGCAGCACAAACGAAATTGACGTTCATTTTGGCGAGAGAACCACCAGGATTGAGGGCTTATCTGTCGGACTGCTCCATTTATTGGTGGGTAGCGGCACCTGCTGGAAACAGGGTCCAGCGTCCCTTGGGTATCACATACTTCACAATGTTGTTGGGGCAGGAGCCAAACACTTCCAATCACGCGGCTCCCTGTTCCCTTTGGAGCTGCTACCAACACCCATCCCGTCATGGAGCTCTCTCTGTCAAGTGGCTCTGCCCCAATCCGCAGCCCCCATTTGTCACAGCGTTACATGCCCTGTACTGCTTCTATCTAATTTCGATCTCCCTTCTGTACATTTTGAAACCCTGAGCCTTAAACCCTAAAACTTAAACCCTTCCTACCTGTCCCCACCCCGTCCATGGTTTGCAGTCCATCCCCCTTTTGAGTGTACCTGCCCACCCTGCTTCGTTTCCCTTCAGGAGACTCCGTGTGCCCTTCGGGCCCCATCCTGCCGTCCTTCCATCCCCCCCCAAGATTCTGCACCCTCACCCCTTCTTTCCGGTCTCTCCATGTCCGTCTGTGTGTGTCCCTCCAGTTCTTGAAGCCACAGGTTTGTCCGACCGCTTTGAGTGTCTTCGATCCTGCATACCAACAGTTGGGTGTCCGGAGGGAAGAGGGGGGGGGGGCAGGCGCGCAGGGGGAGGGGAAGTCTGGAAGTCTAGAGGCATAGGATCATGGGCAAAGGATGACGGGGGCGGGGGTCGCTGAGTGTGGGACTGTGAAATGAGCGCTTGGCTTAAGAGGCCATTCGCTCTCTCGGCGTCTCCAGTCCTTCCATCGGAGGTGTTGGCCCAAGAGTTCTGCAGTCATCTTTCTCCGCCCCAGCCATTCATCTTGAAATTGGTCCCGTATCTCTTTGATCTTTTGCTGTTTCACCTGATCGGTGAGGATAGGGTCACCTTCAATAATTTTTCTTTTGGCCTTCAGGTGATCCCACGCCTCTTTGGTCCTGACCTTCAGGTAGTCCGCCATGTGGTCCTTGGCTTGGAGATAACCAAAGGTGTGCTGTTTCCGCTCAAAGGTGCAGCATGCTCGCTCGACCACCATTAACAGTTCCAATCTTGTGGTTTGGAAGAGGTTTCTGTCATAAGCATTCCACCCAGGCGGTATGTCAGTTTGGACTCCCAAAAGTAGTAGCTTGATCACCCAGGGGTATTGGCTGCCTGTGAGGTGTGACCGAGCTGCATCCCAGCATCTCCAGATCTGTGCAACCATTGGACATACCAGCAGGCATTGTTCTAGGGTTACTAATACATGCTCAGCACGGGTCAACCAACGGTCAGCCTTATGGCTACAATAGGAAAAGTGTACTAAGTACTCCGTCGGCTTGGTGCTGTAGCGCCGCTGCGAGATGATGTCGCTAACCTCCTGAAAACTGTCCATGGAGCGTGGGTCTTGCGATCGTCGCCCGGGAAACTCGGCGCATTCTGCCGAAACAAAAAGAGCCAACTTTGAACAACGAAAGACCGGGTGGACGTTTTTTCCAGAGCTGGTTTGGAGATACAATCATCATTAGTAGTTGTTTTACCATTTGCTGTAAGAGAAACTCCCAAAATTTGCACCGGAGCATTCAAGGGAACCCAACCAACTTTAGGGTGTTCCGGAGGACGTACCCCATTAGAATGAATCCACCAGCCTTGTGTTTCACTTCCCCAATTAACCACCATGTCAGATATCTGAGAATTTTTTTCTATCATAGCCTGAATCTCCTTCATGTTCGATTTTGATGCCTCCATCGTAACAGTGAGATCATCTGCAAACATAGAGGTAATAGGAGTTGCTTCCTCTGGTATTCCTGAAATTTGTAACCGTTTAATGTTACATATCTCAATTTTTGGGCGTGCACTTATAATTAACAATGTTGTCCTTGCCTCAATACGGTACAAATCAACACGTTGGTCGATCAACAAAGAGCGTACGAAAACTTTACGAAGACAAGTGTCAGCATTCTTATGGAGAGGTGATCATGAACAGGACAAGGTGATTCCAAGAGTAGTCTGGCTCTCCCTAGTCTAACCAAGGACGAGAGGAGGATTGAGGATCCTGGATCCAACTCTTCACTATCAGGCTTTATCATTGCAAAGGATAAAAAAAATAATATTGTCTACTGACAAACCCTGACAAGTGCTAGTATGTGAACAAATTCGTTGGTTAGGTCCTTCATGTCCAGATGATATACACCCCCTCACTTGGATTGAAGATTGTTATTGGACCATTCCCAGGACGCATTCCAGAGAAGAGGGGGTGCGCGGGGCCGCCAAAGTTGATCTTAGCTTGGATAATATGTGGACTTCCTTGTTGAAAATATGGAGATGTCTTTCATTGCCAAATAGGCCCTTTCCTTCTCGATGTGAGGAGATACTTAGGCAGCCTCTTTTTGGCAACAGATGGATTACAGACTTAAATAGCTGCATTTTTAATAGTTCAGTTCCACCCTGGTCCTTGTGGGTCAAAAGGGGGGTACTCAGAATTAAAGATTTATGGAATTCAGAAACCAAAGATTGGAAGACCGTTGATCAACTGAGATCTACATTGAGATATGCCCATCACCTATCTTCAAATCTAGATCAGATTATTTTTTCCATCCCCTTAGCTTGGGTACAAATTTTGAAAAAAGGGTAAAAAATCAAGGAGGGAGATTGGGTGATAGGAGTCCAGCCTAATGGGCAACAGATGGTGGGACAAGTGATTCATCTTACTCCACAAGAAGCTATGGTAGGCCTGGTCAAAATCAACAAGGAACATCTTATATCACCCTCCCCTTCAAACAAGGTAATTTTTTTTTTGGCCACCTATATTTATCGTATTAGAGTTTTCTTTGTCTCTCATACTGAGGGGTGACATGCTTATTATCATCAACTACCTATCCCAAATCTTGCAATGTCCGGGTTCAGTCCATTTATGGAGAAGATGAGATTGTACTTGGAGAGACCTAACAGGTATAAACTGGCCCTGGGATTGGAGGACCATTTTACTGGGGTATTGGAAACCCCTAGATCTCACTATATCAAATTTTCAGTTTTCAAAATAATCTTTTTGAAATTGGCCATAAAGCAATATTATGGGTGTTATGGTATAAAAGGCGTGTTAGAGAACATGAGAAGGTGAGCCTAGATGGCCCTGAGATACTAGATCTTATTGTTCGATTTATACAAACCATACTTGCAACCGCATGAGCCGCACATTCGTGCGGTGCGGTGTGAAGTACGGCGTGCGGGAGGTGCTCGATCTCCGCACATTCTGCACCCACACAGACCAGATCCGTGCGGGGGGTGGCTGTGCGGGTGCAGAAATGTGCGGGGACGTGCGCTACGTGTACCGCACCGTGCAAAGCCGTGCGAGACTTTTTTTTTTTTTTTTTTTTTAAAGGGGGTCTGAGGGGTCCGAACGTGCTGCTCCTTGATCAAATCTCTCCTTGACCATGTCGGCGGCGAACTTGTTGCTCGTCGTTGTGACCTGCACACATAAAAAATGGTCAGGACCATCAAATCAGCCATAGTCCCAATTACATCCGTAATTCACCCACACCAGACTCTGTGTCCTCCGCCCTCCTGCCGTAGACTCCTCCACAACCACCGCCCCTTTTCAACACGGCTGGCCAGACAGGACGAACTAAAAAAAAAAACAGTTGTCAGCAGTCGCTGTCTTCGGAAGTCTGCCTTCAAATCAAGTGAACGGTTATAGAAATAATTAATAATATAATAGAAACGAAGAAAAAAAAACAAAAGGGGTTATGTTGTCTGCCTTGAAATCAGTTGGAGGAGAGATGCACGCCAAATGCAGGAGATATGGAGGAGAGATGGAGAGATGGAAAAGAAAGGTGGTGAATGGAGGAGAAATGAAGGTGGAGGGGATATGAGAGGGAGATGGGGATATGAAAGAGAGATGGAGGGGAGAGGGCGAGATACGGTCCGGGAGGTGGAGGAGAGATGGACATGGAGGAGAAAGGCGGAGGTATGGAGGAAAGATGATGTTGCATCTGGTGGAGGCATGGAGGAGAGATGAAGGTGGAGGCATGGAGGAGAAATGAAGGTGGAGAGATGGAGGAAAGATGGACAGGTGGAGGACAAAGGTGGAGGCATGGAGAAAAGAAGAAGGTGGAGGGTATATTAAGGACAGATGGAGGAGAGATGCAGGAAAGATGGACAAGTGGACAAACATGGAGGCATGGAGAGGTGAAGGTGGAGTATATGGAGAACAGATGGAGGAGAGCTGGAGGAAAGATGGACAGGTGGAGGACGAAGGTGGAGGCATGGAGGAGAGATGAAGGTGGGGATATGGCGGGGAGACTGGGATATGGCGAGCACCGAGTCCAGGAACAGGAAACAACGGAAAAAAAAAAAACGAGCGGTATTTCCAACGTTTTCCAGCGGAGGGGATATAGCGAGGAGATTAGCATGACCCCTTAAAGTGCCTTGTACATCAAGCCCTAACGGCCCCTGCGCATCAAGCCCTACAGGCCCCAATAGATCAGCATAACCCCTGTGCAAGGATGACAAACAAAAATCGAGAAAAAGGTAAAAAAACAAAAAACAGGCTCCTTCAGGACATCCGTTGCAATGAGAACAACACACAGATGATTACCATGACCTTGACGCAAGGATGACACATGATTCGAGAAAAGGTCAAAAAAAAAAGAAAAAAAAGAACTCAATAGATCGGATTATTTTTGAAATTTCGATACCTAGGTGAGAGAGGGGGAGGACGAGGTGGACGCAGAGGTCGTGCTAATCTTCTCTGTATCGTTCCCAATCCTCCTCCGTTTCGTGACTTTGGGAACAAGATTAGCACGACCTCTGCGCAAGGATGACACACACAAAATTTAATCGAGAAAAGGTTGGGAAAAAAAAACGAAGCTCGATAGTTTCGTTACCTGGGTGGGAGAGGAGGACGACCTGGAGGAGGAGGGCGACGAGGGCGACGAGGAAGGGGAGGAGGAGGAGGAGGAGGAGAAGGAGGAGGAGGAGGAGGGCGACAAGGGAATGAGGAAGGGGAGGAGGAGGAGAAGGAGGAGGAGGAGGAGGAGGAGGGCGATGAGGGCGGCGAGGGCGACGAGGAAGGGGAGGAGGAGGAGGACGAGCGGGAGGGGGTCCGGAGGAGTTGGACAAGGGCTCGATAGATTTGTTACCTGGGTGGGAGAGGAGGAGGACGTGGACGATGAGGGTGACGAGGAACAAGAGCAGGAGGAGGAGGAGGAGGAGGAGGAGGAGGAGGAGGAGGGCGACGAGGGCGATGA
>BFEA01000027.1:2019947-2045144 GCA_003427395.1 Chara braunii | reverse complement strand
TTTTTTTTTTTTTTTTTTTTTTTTTTTTTTTTTTTAATTAAAAAAAACTCCAGGTTGTTGTAGAGGCTGGCCACCAGACAGGCCCGTCAGCAACTGGCCATTTGATCACTCCGATGCATTGCGTAACCGGCCCCCGGTGAGGCACCCTCCCACCCTTACTCATCATTATGATCCCCGGCACATCCCGGCTCCCAAGGTCCTACCTGAGTACACCCAGGATTGTCACCCATTCTAGTGACCTTGACCGGACAGCAGTTATAGGCATCAGGGTTAGTCAGGTTCTCACCTCCCTCCCCAGCCCTGATTGAAGCACGACCGAACTTCTTTTTTTTTCTTTTTTTTTTCTTTTTTCTTTTTAAGAAAACATGCCCCCCCTGCAGTGCTAGTGGTGCTGAGAATGTGACGCCCAACCTCACGCCCAGCGCGACTTCCTGATCGGAGTGGGATGTGGGCCTGGAAGTGCGAAAAGGGGTGTGCCAAGGATTTTTGGGGAAGTGGGGGAGTCTTAAGGGTATGAATGCAATTAGGCGAATGAGGGGTGCGCGCGCAAGGGTCTCACAGTCCGAAGGGGCCGGGACACTATGGGCGACGGGTTACGGGAAAATCCCTCCGTGGTGGAGATGGTCCCGAAAAGTTGGGCCGTCGGGGGCCGCCACGTGGCGCAGGCCGCCGCGTACCTGGGTTGGGCCTTCGGAACTCCGGAGTTCTTTGTTTGCCGCTACGTCGGCAGTTCACGCAAAACGTTGTCGGGCGGCTACAATATTACGCCGCCCTTTACTTCCTTTCAGATGGCACGCGACAACAACTCCACTCGACAGTATTCTATCTGGCCGGGGTTCACCGACCATGAGGCAGACCAACACCATGACCATCAAGGTCACCACTGTTTACTGATCGTGCGACGAGACGACACTCCGAAGGGGCAGAATGGTGACATTTCTCTTTGGCGTTATTTTGCGTGGTCAGGACTCGCCGACACCGAGGCAGACGGATGGTACAATCAAGGGGGCTACTTTACCTAGCCGGGGTTCACCGACCATGACGCAGGCGGGCGCCACGGGCGAGGGGGCCACTCGGCTGGTTGGATTTTCCTTTGAAGGGGCGGTTCCGCTAGGGCGAGGGGTCCGCCTCGGCCCAATTGATTCGAGACCGTTTTTTTTTTTTTTACTTACGGGGCCCAGCCTGGATTTTCCCTAAGAGCGGCACCGCTGCTATGTGGGAACCGCATAGGCCCGGGCAGGCCTGGGACAGGCTCGGGAACAGCTGCGGTACCAGGGCGCTGCAAAGGGCCCAGTTCCCGATGGGAAGGCCCTTTTCGCCTGGAACTTTTCGAAGGCCCAATCAGGCTCAGGCACAGGCCCGGTACCGGGCGCTGCAAGTTGTCGGCTGCCACAGAGCACACGAGGACCAAGGCTTGCACTCCGAGAAGGGCCCGACAGAGCATATAAGCCAAACCGGGCCCAGGCACAGGACACTTCTCGCATGCACGAGTTGGAGGCGCACGGAGGAGAGAGGGAGCACCACGCACGAAGAACGGGGAGAACCAGGTAACACAGGTGGATAGTCACGCACGGGCGCACGGGCGCGGCTGCCCGTCCGCACACAGTCGGGATCGGGCGCACGTGCGCGCAGCCGCGCGGAGCCCCGCCTGCGCACAGTTGGGATCGGGCGCATGTGCGCGCAACCTCGCCGCTCACAGTCGGGAAAGGGCGCACGTGCGCGCAGCCGCGCGCAACCCCGCCCGCGCACTCGGGCACTATCGGATCGGGCGCGCAGCTCACGCACCTGCGCGCGCGCACGCGCGCACCATCGGATCGGGCGCGCAGCTCACGCACCTGTGCGTGCGCACCCACGCACCTGCGGAAACGCAGGGCGGTCACCCGCGCACTAGCGGACTCGGGGCGGGAGCACCCGTGCACCTGCGGACACACGGCGCGGTCACCTGCGCACTAGCGAACCCGGGGCTGGAGCACCCGCGCACCTGCGGACACGCAGCGCGGTCACCCGCGATCTAGTGAACTCGGGGCGGGGGCACTCGCGCACCTGCGGACACGCTGTGCGATCACCCGCGCACTCACGGACCGAGGGCGGGAGCACCCGCGAACTTGGAGATTGGCAGCGCGGCCATCCGCGCACTAGCGGATTAGGGGAGGGCGCACCCGCGCACCTGCGGACAGGCAGCGGGGCGACACGCGCACTCACGGACCGAGGGCGGAAGCACTCACACACTAGCGGACAGGCAGCGTGGCCTCTCGCGCACTAGCGGATTCGGGGAGGGGAATCCTGCGCGCATCCGCGCGCATCAGTTTACTGGAGAGAGAGAGCGCGGGAATCCTGCGCGCATCCGCGCGCATCAGTTCACTCGAGAGAGAGAGCGCGGGGAGCCTGCGTGCGTCCGCGCGCATCACTTCACTGGAGAGAGAGAGCAGCGGGGACCCAGCGCACATCAGCGTGCTGGAGAGAGAGAGAGAGCCACGGGGGAGGGGATTCTACGCGCATCGGCGCGCATCAGTGTATGGAGGAGGAGAGTGGCCTAGAGGTGCTTGCTACCTTCGACTACGAGCGCCTACCGCGCACTCATGCGCCCACGAACACGCAACTGAGCATGGCCACCCCGTGCTTGTGGGCATACGAACAGGGAAGCAGCTGGAACGTCCGGGCACCACGCAAGGTGGCATCTTTGGACGCGGCTTTGGGTCTCTGAATAGAACCGGGCTACGGGGCACAGATCGGCCATCTCGCCGAACCAGGTTATGGGGAGCAGATCACCAGATCGGACCGGACCGGGGCCATCGGGCGCGGATCGGGACATGGAACGAGACAGGGCTTTTGGGACATCGACTAGAACCAGACTAAGTATGGCCCCGTGAAGGGACGCTATCCGAACCAGGCTCGACGGAGGGGACTTTTTTTACCCGAGCGGGTACGCTACCGGAGGGACACTCGACCGGAACACTCGACGGAGGGTTTTTTTTACCCGAACGAGTACGCTACGAGAGGGACACTTGACGGGAGCAGTCGACGGAGGGGGCTTTTACCCGAATGGGTACGCTACCTGAGGGACACTCGACGGGGACACTCAACGGAGGGGGCTTTCTTCCCGAACGGGTACGTTACCTGAGGGACACTCGACGGGGACACTCGACGGAGGGGGCTGTCTTCCCGAACGGGTACGCTACCGGAGGGACACTCGACGGAAGGGTATTTTAGTGAAGGGACACATTTACCGAAGAGGGTGTTTTACCGAATAGACGTTTTACCGAGCGGCCATTTTTACTGAGCGGACACACTTACCAGACAGGTACTTTACCAGACGGACACTTTCGCCGCATTTTACTGAGGGGGGGATAATATCCCGAAGAGGTACTTTCATGAAGCGGGCTTTCCGAAGGGGTACGTCCGAAGAGGGCTTCTCGAGGGGGTACTTTCGTGAAAAGGGCTTTCCGAAGGGGTACGTCCGAAGGGGGCTTCTCGAGCGGGTACTTTCGTGAAGCAGGCCTTCCGAGGGGGCACACCCGAACTATGGTCACGGTGGATCTGGAGCTTTGGCCTCGATAGGCGAGGGAGGCTACTTCCGACACTGAGAGTTCGAGCACTATTCTTTGGGATCGACGAGCACGTTACAGGCGTCACCCAATCGGGAGGAGGATTAGACGACGTTTGTTGACTAGGGACTTAGACAGACTTTCCAGACACAGGAGCGAGGTGTACGGCTGAGGCCGGGACGAGTGTTTCCCATCCTATTGGTTTGGATTGAATGAAACTACTTCTGTTATTTCTGCCAGACAGTGTTTCGTGAGTTTCTTATTGCATTGGTCATGGTCGGCTACGGTACTTGTATTTGTTGATGTGGACTGACTTGTTTTGTGCAGGTTACAGGAGCCCTGACCGACCCTCCCGCGAGTGAGACACCGCCTCCCTATTCGCGTGTGACTTCGGTCCACCCTAGAGCACATGAGTTGGCCGGCTCGTGCTCAGGTTGCGACAGGGAAGGTAGGCCAGCGACGATGGCACATTGATCCGACCTCCTTCTTGACACGAGGGTAGGAAGAGATACGCCAGAGGGCGGTTCTCTTGTAGGCCTGTTGACGTCTTGAAGGGATACAGGGGTGATCAGAGGAGGCCTGTCGTGGGGGTCTTTGAGCTCAACAGTCTGAGAGTGGCACAGGGAGTGACATACTGAGAGAGAACCATTTTTTATTTTGCTTAGGAATGGTTTACATCGAATCGGAGTCTCGAATACATCTCGTTGAACGTAGCGGCTTCTGTGACATCATTAGTCTTCCTTTGGAAGGATCGAGCAAGTATAGGTCGTCCGTACAACGAGGTCTAGTCATACGCGAGGGCGTCTTCCTGTGGGTGAGAATTGAGGCGGAGCCTAGAGTGTGTGTTAGAAGGGACAGGGCTAGCGAACCCCTTCGCGCAGAAGTGAATGTTAGATTATATCTCTCAGACCAGGAGTGGAGGTATCTAGTGATAGAGACTGCCCGTCATTGTCACACTCTCTTATGCCTGACATCATTAGCATGTAGATTCGGTGCGAGAGTGTTCAGTGAGTTTGTGAAGAGGAGTGAAGCCGACTCGGTAGCCTTCTACACGGTGCATTTTGCGTACGACTGGGAGCTGCCTAGAGCTACGTCTGTGAGAGCGGTTATCGTTCCTAGATTCCTCACAGAAGTAGTCTTTGGCGATGAGGTGAGACATCAGAGGCTACGAGCTGTAGTGCAGAGGGCGACGCAGTTCAGGATAACTACCGTCGAGCGAGCCTGGTTACTTACCTACTGTCTAGACCGAGCAATTCCCACGCGTAGACAGTTGCGCAGAATCGTGTTTAGGGTCAGAGACGAGGTAAGGAGAGCGGAGACAAGTGGGGAGATAAACAGGGGCCGGATTTTAGACGGGAGCTCCGTGGACGACTAGATGCCTCACGACGAGATAGAGCACCCAGTTGAGCTTTGTCACTTCGACTATAGGGAACCCGAGTTCATTGGAGAAGATTGGGTGGAATTTACCTTGCCTGGGCAAGCTGTTAGGTGAGGATATCTGGATAAAGTAGATAAGGAGTGAAGATCTATCCTGTTGAGGTCGGGGGTCTGGTTGCTGGTCGCGCCCCAGGTAGGGTGTGAGTTCGACAGGAGAGGCGGGCTTATAAAAGAATCCCTGGAATTAGCGGTCAGAGGCTTCCTCTACTATCAGTCTTCCGTTCTAGCGGACATAGTTTTCCAAGCTGTACAACGAAGTCGCTGGGATCAGGTTTTAGGGGTAATTCCGAGTCTCGACTCTCATACCTGGGCAGACGAGGTAACAACGCGACGCATACTGCAGGAAGTGGTCGACAAGCTAAGGGGGAAGGAACGCTGCTACGACAGGGACTATAGGTCGGTAGTGGTCTCGCTTCGACTGGCTAGAGAAGGGTTCTTGCCCCAACCCGAACAAACTTTGAGGCTGCCCGTCCCGGGTTTCGTCTTGGAAGGATTTCTAGGGGGACTTGGCCGCCTTATTGAGGTCTACCGAGCTTTCCTCGAGATTAGAAACCTTTTGAGGAGCAGTGACGAAGATCACGCCTACTACACGCTCTGGAAGGAAGGGCCTAGGTTCGGGGAGTCGACTTTGGAATTGGTAGAGCTAATTAGAGCTATTTCACCTAGAGATCTTAGAGAGGCACTGAGGTTTGATCAATCGGCCGAATTCTGGACCGCTTTGGATAGAGCCCTGAGGGAGCCGCCGAGCCACCTAGCTGGTATAGCCGAGTTATACGGGACTCCTGGATACGACTCGTCGGTTAGGGAAGGTTCACTCATTGGGTTCTACGAACTCCGGACATACTACGAAGGGACAGAGGCAGTAAACGATGAGGACATATACTATGGGGAAGAAGATTGGGATCTAGCCGAGTGGGAACGATTAAGGGACGACGACCGTGAAGAGTGGGAAGACGTCGCAACTTTTCTTGAGGAAAGGGTGGGGTACTTCAGGAGCGCTACCGAAATAGAAGAATATGTCGAGGGACGATGGTCACGACTGGGTGTCCGGATGAGCCTAGAGTGACCTCGGTGAAGCTGCCTGTGAGGACGAACGCGCAGAAGAGTAACGATAAAAGGATAGCGAATCGAAAATGTCAGGTTATTGCCCTAGGGTCACAACGGCCCTAGACACCTTAGTCCCTATTACTAGTGGGGGGGCGTTTCCTTACAAAATAGAAAGCTGTATATCAATGGAGGAACGCCACGCTCCTGGGAAAGCCCATGTCCTTGTGGTAAAACACCTTGATACAGGGGAATACGACATTAGACCCTATATACCCCTATTGAGTGAGAGGGGAACTGAACGAGCGTCGTTTAGAAACTGAATTAAAACCGTCATCAGCCAGGAAAGGAAGGAATTAGAAAGGAGAGGAGAGAAAGTAATCAGTGACTCATCACCGGTTCTATTCTATGGGGTTCCAGAACCTAGTCTACCTAACAGTTTTACAGACGACAAGAACTGGGAGCCTTTAATTAATATGACGCTCAGAGCAAGGAGTTGGGGTCAGTAGGATGCCGGGTCTTAGGGAACAATTCTCCTTCAGGGCTATCGCGGAAGAGAGAATGGTAAAAGTTGAGGGCACCCTCCGAATTCCTGATATAGATCTCTTTGGGTTTGAAGAACTTCAACTCATACAACCTTATTTCGATCGTATGAGGGAGTCGGCTTTGAGGGTAATTACCAACCAAACCGAGATCAGTTATCTACTGAAGGTAGAAAGACTAAAGACCTCTGAAAAAAGATACTATTGTCTGGTTAGGGAACGAGCCCGGTTGTGTTAGGCAAGCGTGGCAAAAGAATGCTGGGTCATGAACGAGTAAGGCATAAGAAGTCTGCAGAGAAACTCGAAGAGTGGGATAATAAGATCATCGCTGGGAACCGACCGCCACAAGAGAAGTTTGATGCGGTGTGTGCATCCTTGAGTACCCTAGGAAGAAGGGAGGAGTTTCCGTATGAAGTGGAAGCCTATGAGATGGTCGACATCGCATGGGAACTGAGCCGCCTCTATGTTATGACCGCGCGCTTCCTAGGGACTGAGGTAAGAGACGTAGGCATTTACCTACCAACGAAAAGATCGGACGATTTAGCGTATGGACGTTGCTGACAAAGAGCGAGAGAAGTGGTGGAGGACGAGAAGGATAGACTCCTTTCCTTAAAGAAAGAAGTCGCTTGGAGTACCGAAATCAGGATCTTTGAAGACTTGTCTAGGCCGCGGATTCCTTACGAAGCATTGACAGGGATCGGTCGAGGTTTAATAATTGATTTCATAAACCGACACCATAACCCGAATGACCAGAGGGAACGAGAATAGGCAGCTTGGAGGGGATATATCAAATGAACTAAGACAGCGTGATCATGATAGGTGGAGATCCCAAGAGTTGCTCAGACTTTTGACAGAATGGACCCAGGAGGACTTGTATACTCTAGGCACGACGATCTGTAGGAGAGTTCGATCTAATGAAACAGGGTTGATAGAGATTAAGAGAGGAGCCTCTTGCCTACGAGATCAAGAAGGGGAACTCTACCTTGACACAGGCCTGTTCGGAGTAGAAGGTGAGCACGAGATAAAAGACGACAGAGGAAAATTGATTGGAGTCGTGAGGGCAGTGGAGGAGTAGTGCAAAGAAGACCAAGAAAGAGAACGCTTCCAAGACCAAGAGCAGAATTAGAAGCCATGCTAGGGGACTTCACCAAGGATGAGGAGGTGTAGGAAACTAGATGAGGGGAAGTCGAGGAAGTTGGTCCGTTCCCTTAACTCTATATCGAAGAGAGCAGTGATCCCATATGAGATCGTGAGATACGAAGGTCTAAAAAGTCAGGGATGGAGGATTGATGGTATGTATGTCATCACCTAGTCCTTCATCAACCTTGATGAGTATAATGTGGGAATATACGTGCCGCAACATAGGTTTAAGGAAGACGAAAAAGGTCGTTGTTGGCAACGGGCCTCGAACATAGTGCATGACAAGAAGAGAAGACTCCAACAATTAAGGACGAATTTCTCGTAGAGTACCTACGTTAGGCCTTTCATTGGAATACCGTCACCAACAGTTGAAGGGCTTACGCTCGCTAACAATGAATGGTCGGCCGTAATAGACCTCGTATGGAAAGTGAAGAGGGCATAAAACGAACTCAATAATACCGGGAGCAGTAACTGATGTAAGAGGAAGTGAATCGGGTATTCTTCGCAGGGACTATAACTTCCATTATTCGGATCCAAACCTCTAGAGCACTAGACACATTAGATTGTCGACGATTAGCACAAGAAGCTATACAGCGCGAAAGACCAAGGACACTAGCACAAGTTAGAACATAGAATCGCATAGCCTACAGTGTGATAATCTGGGTCGAGAGATGGATGAAGTGCGAGATAGAGAAGGAAAAGGCAATTCAAGAAGCACGAACACACGTGTACGGGGAAGAGATCCAAAAATTGATGTCATCCTATAAGTATACTTAGACCCAATTGAGAGGAAGGTCGAAGAGTCGCTAACAAAATACCATGAATGACGTGGTTCTACGGACGAAGCCAACTTAAATAGACTGGAAAAAAACATCGAACGTCTTGTCGCAATCTATAGAGAAGAAAGGGAGAACATTATAGGATGGCGAAATGATTTCATTGCTAGACGCCTGAAGCAAGACCGAGAAGACACTAACAAACAAAGGAAGGACTAATGTCGAACCTAGAAGGCAAAAATTTAGTATCTCAGGCAGAGCAGAAACAGAAGGGTCCTTAGTACGAGTCGTGGTGGAAGCAGTACATAATGAGCAATTAAGCCAAGAAGAGGAAAACGAGTGCGCCACAAAAGCAGTAATAGAAGTCAGGAAGTGTGTCATCTGGAACGCTGCAGGAGAGCTTTTTCTCGTAAGAATACAAATCCTCACTGTAAACCCTAGCGGACAAACAATCCCACGCACCTGGAGAGAAACGATAGCCACATCTGTAGAAAAATTAAGAGAGGACGCTCGAGCTCTAGGAGAACTCGCCAACGTAATAGTTGATGGCATATCCCTAAATACGTTGGAGGCCAACTCACGCTACTTACAAACCGTTTTAGCTACCGCCTTAGTCGTCAAAGCTGAAGGGAAAGACGAAGACTTCAACACATTGCAAGAGCTACTAGAAGAATCGACGGAAAGAGTTAAAGTTGCCTTGGATCAACTTTTGGAAGAGTGAGAAAAAAATATGGATGCGGAAGGAGTCTATCTATCTTCGATAGGCGGCGAAGTCAAAACACAAGAATCAAGGATGAGCACCCCAGTTAGGAAAATGACAACTGATGTCACAAAGGACGCCAAAAATTTGAGCAAGGCCCTAAAAGAGTTAGAAACTACAGCCACAGAACTCGAGGAACGCACTTCTAAGAGTGAAGGGTGGAGGAAAGACGTTATAAACAAAAATAGAGTAGCCCGATTCTCGGATCCCGTTACAAGAGAACCATATAGGGAAACCACGAGCCAACCTTACAGAATGGCATATGCACCAGACTCTTACATATCCCCCTTTCTGGGAGCACAAGCCTTCCAATTACCGACACTGTCCGGAATCCAAACAATCTTCACATGAAAGAATGTTTTAGAATTTTTAGACGACTGGGAGGTACTGGGGATGAGAGCGGAATGGAGCGATCAGGAGATGATTATAAATCTACTCCACCACACAACCCCCAAGATAGATCGCGAAGTTAGAGAAGCCATTCCGGACAGTTGGCGTTGGTTAATATTCAAAGAACGGATTACAAGAATCTTCGCATGGCATGAAACATCCTATTCAATAGAAGATCTAAAAGAAATAAAAAAACAGGACGATGAGAGTCTAGTAGCATTCGCAAGGAGATATGAAAAGGCTTCGAACCCTCTAGTAGAAGGTGAATTTATGAGCGAAATAGAAAGGTGCGGAATATTCCTAGGATTTTTGTCTCGAGAAAAGCGAGACAAGATTATGAGGGATCTTCCCTCTAAGGTAACGTTCAGCCAAGTCAAAACTTTAACCCATGACACCGAAGGCCAAAGCGCGAAAGCACACCTCGCGAGGGTTCTTGACAACCTAGGAAAAGGCGTAACCACAGAAAAGGGAGGAGGAAAATCGCAATTCGAGGATAGGAGACCCAAAACCGAAGGAAGGGACACCTACGCGAGCTCACCTAGAAGAGGGGATACAACCAAAAATGAGGGCGAATGGAGGAAAGGAAACAGGAGTGACTGGAAAAGAAACGACGCGGAATGAGGAACCTCCAAGTGGTCAAATACAAAGGATAACAGGTGGAAGCCAAGAGATGAGATAAAAGCAAAAAGACCAGACAGACGAGAAGAGGAGATGGCAAGACAGATAAAAGTACTAAATGCGGCAGTAGAGAGATTGCAAAGTAATAACCAAAGAAAGGAGGAAAACTCTGTCCAAGCCACGCGCGACAAAACCGACCCTAGCCCAAAGCGAACGTGGAATGATAAAGCATGTATATAATGCAGAGACGAAGACCACCGCAAAAGAGATTGCCAAGCAATGTTAGATGCACTAAAAGAAGGGATCATTGAACTCGACGATCAAAAATACGTCATTTGGGCAAATGAAGGCAAACCGGTACCCTTCCTACCCTCGATGAAGATTAATGTAGACATCCGAAGGAGGAGGATGAATGAAGCAAAGGGTAAGCAATCCGAGGATCAATTACCAGCCAAAATCTCCCGAGTCACTTTCGAAGATGACTTCGACGAACCACCAGAAAGCCCAGGTATAAGAATTTCATCCATTAAGTTTGAGGAGGCTGAAAATAATTGAGAAGTCTACGTACGTACCCACGACATCGGCGGGGTCGGCGAGTCAAGCAACACAAAGAAAGAGGATCAAGATCAACCTATGACAGACGACCAAATTGAGTCGCCCAAGTCACCACAATTCCCTAGAAAACGAGCAGCCAAGAAGTTCCACCTTAAAAGCTCGCTAGACGAAGTCGATTTACGAGAACCTTTAAGAAGGGCTATGAATATGCCAATTCCTATCACCCTCAAGGAATTCATAGCAGGCTGTGGCCCGACAAGGGATGAATTAATAGGCATGATGAGGAAAACTAAAGTACCGCTACAAGAGACAACTTCTGGACAACAGAAGGAGGAGGTGAAAACCTCAGTCCTAACGGCACTAACCGAAGGAGACACACCAGTACAAACCAGTGAAGGCGGAAGCAACTACTGTTACGTCCTTGCTAGTGCAAAACTCAATGTCAGAGTCAATGGCATAGGGATGGAGGCTATAGTCGACGACGGGTCCGAGTCCACCGTTTGTGAGGACAAGGTGGCCAGAAACCTTGGCTTAGAGGTAGACAGGAGTGTAGCTATGACCATGATAWCCGCTAACAAACTCAAGCAACCTGMGYTCGGGGTATGCCACAAAGCCAAGATAGTGGTTGCTGGAGTTGAGGTCACTGTGCCCGTCTTTACAGTTGAGAACTGCTCGTCAGAAATAATTCTTGGAAGAACATGGCTGACACGGGTAAATGCCACCACCGAAAATAAACGAGACGGAAGTCAGACGGTTACCATCGATGGACCTCAAGGTAGCAGGCTTACCTTGAAAACCGTGAATGAATTTGATAACCGTCACAAGATCTCATTGCAAAACAAAGGACAACTGAACACAAGAAGTTGCAAAATAGTATCTGAAGACCTTACACTAGGACCGCATAAAGTAAGAGGAAAAAAGATTGACGTTGAGGACCTAGAAACTAAGTATGTCGTAGACAGAACAGTTTATGAGAAAGAGGCTGACGACAAGGAATTCAGTGGATGTATAAACCTTTCTTTTTTGGAGGAATTCCCCCACACGGCGGGGGAAAGAGATACAAAACTGTAGCCCAAAAAGTCAAGCCAGCCGCGGTTAGCCATGATAGGACCGGGGAAATAAGGATCACTGAAGAAGAAATTACGCAGATGATCCGGGAACGAAAGGCCACTGAAGGGCGGAGAATCACTGAAGACAGGTTAAAGGAAATGGATATAGGTGACGGAAACGTAACGCAAAAGGAGAGAGAACTCATAATAGAAACATTAAGATCATGCAACAAGGCAGTAACCTTTTGTGACGCAGAAAGAGGGCGAATAGATCCACGATATGTTAAACCTGCAAGAATCTATACAGTCCCTCACACTCCATGGAACGATGCAGAATGTAAGTGTGTGCAAAAGGAAAAAAAGATGATAGTAGACTTCCTGAAGGAGAAGATAAAGACATTTGTAGCGGAACCTTGTGAGAGCGCCTACGCCAATCGCCGGTTCTTCATAAGAAAATCAAACGGCAAACTACGATGGATACAGGACTTACAGAAGACAAACAAGGTCACAGTGAGAGACGTTGGATCAATCCCAAACGCGGATCTTCTATCCGAAGGCTCAGCAGGACGTTTGATTTATTCAGCCTGCTATTTTTTTTCAGGATATGATGAGATACCGCTAGACTACAGAGATCGACATCTAACTGCGATGCATACACCATTAAGCTTAGTTCAAATGATGGTGGTACTCATGAGATGGGCTAACGGTGTCGCTGTCTTTCAGAGAGCGATGGTCACCGTTTTAGGGGAGCTCATACCAAATCTGGTAGAGGTTTTCCTGGACGACTTCCCGATCAAAGGACCATACGACAAAGATGAAACAGAGGTAAGACCTGGAGTGAGAAAGTTCGTAGCCACCCGCGCAGAAGATATAAAGAAAGTATTAGTGAAGTTAGAGGATGCAAACCTTACGGTCAGTGGAATAAAAAACAAGCGGTATCCTCTATAAAGATATTAGGTTACATCTGCGACAAGGATGGCAGACGCCCAAATCCGGCAAAGCTAGAAAAACTTATGAAATGGCCAACACCCCTCAGACATATTACTGACATACGCCAGTTTCTAGGAGTTGTCGGATTCTGGAGGAATTTCATAAAAGGCTATGCTGCAAAGGTCGAACCCCTTCGAAAGCTCTTGCGCAAGGGAGTAGAATGACAATAGACGAGTGAACAAGAGGATACAGTAAGAACGTTAAAAGATGAGTTTAAGGAAGGAGGTCAAGTTCTTGGGGTACCTTACTTCGAGGACGAGAAAAATCGGCCATTCGTCGTATGTACGGACGTGGGACCTGCCTCTGTTGGTGGAGTCTTAGCTCAAAAGAATCAGGCCGACAATGAGAGGCCCCTCAGATTCGAAAGTAAAACCTTAAACGTCACCGAAAGGAACTACTCACAATTTAAGAAAGAAGTTATAGGAGTCTTACATTGTTTAAATATTTTTCGACATTATATTTACGGGCGAAGATTCATACTGCGGGTCGATCCGACGGCAGTGGCAGCTGTCTTACAAAAAGACTTCTCATTGACAGATTCAACGGTCACGAGATGGTTCATGCATATAAGGATGTTTGATTACATAGTAGAGCGAATATCCGGAGCTAAGAACTTAGTTGCTGATGGTCTCTCGCGAATCCCTCTAGAAGAAGGAGATCTAGGGTCGCCTAGTGGTATTGACAAATTTTTACAAATGGACATAAGCTCCTTAAAAATAGAGTCCGCTGCAGGAGGAACTTCCTTATTTCTTGAAAATCTATACATTGGCAAATACCATAAGATAGGGCATTATCTTATAGGAGAAATCGAATTAGATGACAAGCTTAGGAAGGAAGTTCAACAATATTGTCTCAAGGCAGAACACCTCTTTAAGAGACCACCTAAAAATGGAATGCTAATGAGAGTGGTCTGTGATGAGGACGAGCGCCGAGAGATAATAGCGGAACTTCACGATGGCATCGTCGGAGGACATAGAGGAGTAAAAGGAACTTTTGAAAAAATTAGGAACCTCTACTGGTGGGACGGCCTATATAAGGACGTAGAATCATACTGTCTGACATGTGTGGAATGCCAGAAGACAGCGGTAGTTAAATATAAAGAACCCTTATTTCGTTCCTATCCCACAACAATAGGCCAGAAGGTGCACGTAGACCTAGTTAAAATGTCAAAGGGAGAAGGCGGAATGAATTACATCATGGACATTAGAGACGACTTGACTGGATTCGTGGAGGCATGACTACTACGTAAAAAAACAG
The DNA here is from genome assembly GCA_003427395.1 of Chara braunii. Taxonomy (NCBI): domain Eukaryota; kingdom Viridiplantae; phylum Streptophyta; class Charophyceae; order Charales; family Characeae; genus Chara; species Chara braunii. Next base: position 2,031,041 of record BFEA01000027.1, on the reverse strand, counting down.
GTAAAGCAGTTAGCGACTATTTGACTGAATATATCATTCGCTACGGCTGCGTTGGAAAAATTGTCATGGATAGGGGATCAGAGTTTATGGCTAAGGAAGTCCAAGAATTGCTCCAAAGAGAGGGAATATGAATGTCGCTATCCACAGCATATCATCCTCAAACTAACGCTCCTGTAAAATGAGGGCACCAGTCTCTAGTCAACGCGCTCGCTAAATGGTGCGAAGGAAAGAAGAAGAACTGACCAAAATATTTGAGATTCGCCGTCTGGGCAGATAACATTACGGTTCGCTCGACTACAGGATACCCGCCCTATACGTTATGGTTTGGACGCCATTGTCCTTTACCTATAGAATTTCATATCGACTCTTGGCAAACGATTGACCGGGAAGAGATCTCCACTAGACAACAGTTGTTGGCCGCAAAAATCAAACAAATAGCCGAAACTCTTCAGGATAACATCCTAGACACCATAGACAAATTAAAGATCCAAAGAGGGAAAAAGAAAGAAAGATGGGATAGGAACCTTTGCGTCAGGCAAGAAGGGATACCTACAGGGAGCCTCGTCCTGCTCTATGACTCCTCATTAGAGAGAACATGGACAGGGAAGCTAGCAAACAGATGGATGGGGCCCTATAGAGTGGTCAAAAGACTAGAAGGCGGAGACTACTTGATAGAGGAAGTAGACGGCACAAGATGGAAGGAACCGGTGTTTGGAGCCCGTCTTAAAATATTTAAAGACCGAACAGAGGCTATTCCACGTACGGGAAAAATCAGGCAAAAGGATGAGGTCCATAAGCACCTAGAAAAAGGTAAGAAGAAGGATCAACCCTTAGAAGAACCCACACCACCAACCACCTCCGAAGTAGGAGAGCCCTCTAATCGACATACAACAGAGACTACGGCACAAACCACTTCTCAAGTAGCGGAGTCCTCTAGGCGATCTTCAAAAAGGACACAAGACAAACTCCAAGGGGTCCGACATATCCAACGGAAACACACCAAGAGCACGAAGTCCGACATCAAGAAGTTGGCAGCGACTAAAAAGGAGAAGAAGAAAAAGGCTAAACAAGTCATCAGAAATGCCCTAACAATAGAAAAAACAAAAAACCATCGTCGACATGTTAGATGTACTCCACCAGACAAACGCTTAGGCGTCAAAACAAAGCTCACTAAGAGAAAGTCAAACAGGAAGGAAAAACAAAAGAAAGGCATTCGAGCATGACAAAGAGGATGATCTTGGGTTGATGGGTAGAGATTAGGAGTCGTACATCTTTTGCAAAATTTTCCCCCTTCAAATCCCAATACTCGCTCGTCGAGGACGTCGAGAATGGGGGGGGGGGGGCTGCTGTCAGGCGGCTACAATACTACGCCGCCCTTTACTTCCTTTCAGAGGGCACGCGACAACAACTCCACTCGACAGTATTCTATCTGGTCGGGGTTCACCGACCATGAGGCAGACCAACACCATGACCATCGAGGTCACCACTGTTTACCAATCGTGCGACGAGACGACACTCGCCGACACCGGGGCAGACCGATGGTACAATCAAGGGGGCTACTTTACCTAGCCGGGGCTCACCGACCATGACGCAGGCGGGCGCCACAGGCAAGGGGGCCACTCGGCTGGTTGGATTTTCCTATGAAGGGGCGGTTCCGCTAGGGCGAGGGGTCCGCCTAGGCCCAATTGATTTGAGACCGTTTTTTTTTTTTTTACTTACGGGGCCCAGCCTGGATTTTCCCTAAGAGAGGCACCGCAGCTGTGTGGGAACCACATAGGCCCGGGCAGGCCTGGGACAGGCTCGGGAACAGTTGCGGTACCAGGGCGCTGCAAAGGGCTCAGTTCCCGATGGGAAGCCCTTTTCGCCAGAAACTTTTCGAAGGCCCAATCAGGCTCGGGCACAGGCCCGGTACCGGGGCGCTGCAAGTTGTCGGCTGCCACAGAGCACACGAGGACCAAGGCTTGCACTCCGAGAAGGGCCCGGCAGAGCATATAAGCCGAACTGGGCCTAGGCACGGGACACTTCTCGCATGCACGAGTTGGAGGCGCACGGAGGAGAGAGGGAGCACCACGCACGAAGAACGGGGAGAGCCAGGTAACACAGGTGGATAGTCACACACGGGCGCACGTGTGCGCAGCCGCGCGCAGCCCCGTCCGCACACAGTCGAGATCGGGCGCACGTGCGCGCAGCTGCGCACAACCGGGATCGGGCGCACGTGCGCGCAACCGCGCGCAACCGCGCGCAACCGCGCGCAACCGCGCGCAACCTCGCCGCACACAGTCGGGATCGGGCGCACGTGCGCGCAGCCGCGCGCAACCCCGCCCGCGCACTCGGGCACTATCGGATCGGGCGCGCAGCTCATGCACCTGTGCGCGGGCACGCGCGCACCATCGGATTGGGCACGCAGCTCACGCACCTGCGCACGTGCACCCGCGCACCTGTGGAAACGCAGCGCGGTCACCCGCACACTAGCGGACTCGGGGCGGGAGCACCCGCCCACCTGTGGACACGCAGCGCGGTCACCCTCGCACTAGCGGACCCGGGGCTGGAGCGACCGCGCACGTGCGGACACGCAACGCGGTCACCCGCGCTCTAGCGAACTCGGGGTGGGGGCACTTGCGCACCTGTGGACACGCTGCACGATCACCCGCGCACTCACGGACCGAGGGCGGGAGCACCCGCGCACTTGGAGATTGGCAGCGCGGCCATCCGCGCACTAGCGGATTAGGGGAGGGCGCACCCGCGCACATGCGGACAGGCAGCGTGCCGACACGCGCACTAACGGACTGAGGGCGGGAGCACTCGCGCACCAGCGGACAGGCAACATGGCCACCCGCGCACTAGCGGATTCGGGGAGGGGAATCCTGCGTGCATCCGCTCGCATCAGTTCACTCGAGAGAGAGAGCGCGGGGAGCGAGCGTGCGTCCGCGCACATCACTTCATTGGAGAGAGAGAGCAACGGGGACCCAGCACGCATCCTCGCACATCAGCGTGCTGGAGAAAGAGAGAGAGAGCCACGGGGGAGGGGATTCTACGCGCATCGGCGCGCATCAGTGTATGGAGGAGGAGAGTGGCCCAGAGGTGCTACCTTCGTCTACGAGCGCCAACCGCGCACTCACGCGCCCACGAACGCGCGACTGAGCACGACCACCCCTTGCCTGTGGGCATACGAACAGGGAAGCAGCTGGAACGTGTGGGCAGCACGCAAGGTGGCATCTTTGGACGCGGCTTTGGGTCTCTGAATAGAACCGGGCTGCGGGGCACAGATCGGCCATCTCGCCGAACCAGGTTACGGGGAGCAGATCACCAGATCGGACCGGACCGGGGCCATCGGGCGCGGATCGGGACATGGGACGAGACAGGGCTTTTGGGACAAAACTGGAACCAGACTAGTCTGGCCCCGTGAAGGGACGCTATCTGAACCAGGCTCGACGGAGGTTTTTTTTTTTACCCGAGCGGGTACGCTACCGGAGGGACATTCGACGAGAGCACTCGACGGAGGGGGCTTTTACCCGAACGGGTACGCTACCTGAGGGACACTCGACGGAGACACTCGACGGAGGGGGCTTTCTTCCCGAACGGGTACGCTACCTGAGGGACACTCGACGGGGACACTCGACGGGGACACTCGATGGAGGGGGCTGTCTTCCCGAACGGGTACGCTACCGGAGGGACACTCGGCGGAAGGGTATTTTAGTGAAGGGACACATTTACCGAAGAGGGTGTTTTACCGAACAGACTTTTTACTGAGCGGCCATTTTTAACGATTGGACGTACTTTACCGGTCAGACACCTTTACCTGACGAGTACTTTACCGGGTGAACATACTTACCGGACGGGTACTTTACTGGGCAGACACATTTACCTGACGGGTACTTTACCGGGCGGATACACTTACTGGGCAGATACTTTACCGGGCGGACACACTTACCGGACGGGTACTTTACCAGACGGACACTTTCACCGCATCTTACCGAGGGGGGGATAATATCCCGAAGAGGTACTTTCGTGAAGCGGGCTTTCCGAATGGGTACGTCCGAAGGGGGCTTCTCGAGGGGGTACTTTCGTGAAGAGGGCTTTCCGAAGGGGTACGTCCGAAGGGGGCTTCTCGAGCGGGTACTTTCGTGAAGCAGGCCTTCGGAGGGGGCACCACCCGAACTATGGTCACGGTGGATCTGGAGCTTTGGCCCCGATGGGCGAGGGAGGCTACTTCCGACACTGAGAGTTCGAGCACTACTCCTTGGGATCGACGAGCGCGTTACAGCCGTCACCTAATTGGGAGGAGGATTAGACGACGTTTGTTGACTAGGTCTGTAGGGACTCAGACAGACTTTCCAGACACAGGAGCGAGGTGTACGGCTGAGGCCGGGACGAGTGTTTCCCATCCTATTGTTTTGGATTGAATGAAACTACTTCTGTTATTTCTGCCAGACAATGTTTCGTGAGTTTCTTCTTGCATTGGTCACGGTCGGCTACGATACTTGTATTTGTTGATGTGGACTGACTTGTTTTGTGCAGGTTACAGGAGCCCCGACCAACCCTCCCACGGGTGACAGATGCGGTGCGAGGCATAGGGTTCGGACGGCGTGCCGGCAGACCCCTTCAGCCGGTCGACAATGTATTGGGCCAATAGGGGGCTATGGCCGGCCACGAAACAACACTGAGTTGATGATACGGGAGAAGAAGGCGGAAAGGAGGGAAACTGGTGGTGATGAGAACAAATCCCGGGTGGGTGAAGTGGTAGGTGTGGTCGGGAGAAGGGAAATCGGAGCACCGAGGGTCGCTAGAGGTAGCGCAGTGGAATTCCCGCGGACATAGCCGATTCTCCGTGTGACAGAGGTATCACGTCCTTATGAGCTTGTTTATCATAGGGGTGAAATAGTCCGGGTCGTAGGACGAGTCTGAGCTCCAAGATCGCGTCATGGTATCATCGTCGATGGGATAGCTCGGGTCGGGATATCGTCACCGCGCATGAGCAGGTGCAGGACAGGCAGACTCAGTGACGCCTCGGCGTGCTCGCACGTGATGACGGTTCCGCCGCAAATCTTTTTGGTTGGGCGAATCGACGTACAGGAATGCGTGTAAGGGCGCGACTCGGACCGCGTTTACACGTGTTTTCGCGCGGCGTTCGCGGAGCCAGACCTCGGATCGTGTAATTGCTTCGGATTATGCAAGATGCAACCATATCACAACCCCCATCGCGAGATAAGCAAAAACGAGGACAAAATCGCTATCGGCGCTGGATCCTCGTCCCACCTACAACTGCCTCAGGTGTGGGCAAAAATTTGTTACAAACAAAAAGCAAGGACAGAGGTTCTTAGCAAAAAGATATACAAGCAGGCATAACGTCCACACATCCACACATTCATACATCCATTCATTCGATAATCATACACATAATGCAATCGGGACGGACATAGCAAAGACAAGTGTGAGCAAAAACCCAAGCCCAGATTTCAGAAAGTCGAAACGGAAATAAGAATGGGCAAACCGCCCGGAGCCGCAATCAAAATGTATGTACACAGGTGAAGAGGGGGAAGAGACAAGAAAACAGCAAATTCGCGTCTATCAACCTTAACTCTCTCCTCTCTCTCTCTCTCTCTCTCTCTCTCTTCGATGCGGACAGTCCGTCGTCACGCACCAACCCACGAAGTTGTCACCCTGCTTAGTCCTCCCGCACCAGTTGTATTCGCCCGTGCCCACAGTTAGTCGTGGCCCACGTCAATCCCGTGCGTTCGGCACCAGCCCGTCGGGTCGCCCAACTCCTACTCTACTCACCTCTTACTTCGCTCGTGTGCCGACCCTTCTTGATCGCACAACCCCGAGCTTCCAACGATGGGTTAAGAGAGCTGACTTATCGCGCAGCCGGAATTTATAGCGTGCATGCATGCGCGAAGAACACGGAATTACCAGGACTTAGAGTGAGATTTAGAGAGGGAACGTCTGCGCTCTGCATGATCGACCGCGGCGTGGGGGACGTAACCCTTCTCCACGCATCGATCCGAGCATGCAAGCCGCGACTTACAAAATTTCAGCAAAAGAAAGAGAGTGAGGGCGGGAGAGACGAAGTGCAAGAAGAGAGATACAGTTACAATGGCGCCCGCCGAAAATTACAGTTACACATACGATTAAGGGCGCCCACTAATCAGAGTACCGTTGCAGCCGCATGAAGAAGCGCGTAAGCAAAAGGCGCCGCGCGGCAGAAAAAATCCTAATTACTGAATTCCTAAATTCCTATCTAATGCGAAAAAGCAAAAAGCTCGAATTCCAGAAGGAAAGTCCGAAATTTCGAAAGCCATTGGGGGCTCGACAAAATTCGAAAAAGATTCAAGAGGAATTTCAAAAAAAGAACGAAGCAATTTTCCGCGCGATGTCCGCGCCCAAAAGATCGAAAACCGAACCAAAAGAAACGACGACAACATTTATCAATCGCGCGCGCGCATGGCGTCACGCCAGACAACCATCCGACCAATCAATCAACCGGCCGTCCCAAGACACACCTGACCCCATGCCCGGCCATTCGAAAAAGAAACGACGAAAAAGGACGAAAAAGCGAGGACACTGATGCAATTCTCCACCGATCCCAATCCCCCGTAATTGGCCCAATCTTCCCAGCTTAGGACCCCTCATTGCAACCGCGCAGAAAATCGCGCGTTACAGAAAGTGGTTCGTCACAACAAGATCAGACACCACTAGCACCCGGGGAGAGACTCCATCTATTGGTGGGGAGCATCACCTGCTGGAAAACGGGTCCAGCGTCCCTTTACAGAATGAATACAGAGTGGGTTCAGAGTGAATAGGCGAAAGTTGTGTAAAACCTGCCAGCATTGATTACTCTGGCATCCAGAGGATTGACTGTGCAAGTAATTACAGGAGGGGAGGGGAGGAGACCTCTTCGCCCTAATACCAGGCGCCAGATATCCACTTCTAACAACTAGTACCTCCCTCAGCCTTTGGGTAAGGTTATAGAAAGAAAATAAAACAAACCTTCTGGGAGACTCGATTCCACCAGCATTGATTACCCGGGAGAAACCCCGGGGATTGGCTGTGTGGCCAACTTCTGACTGAAATTGCAGGGACCGAGCAGGATTTGCGGGCACTCAGGCCGCCTGTTCTACTCAAGCACAACCATGCACACCCATACGCCTTGAAGCTCTTGGTAGTCTTGCAAGGGCCATCGGCAAGCAGCCTCCGGGGGGCACCGGAGGGGCTTTTCTCAGGTTCCTCTGGTCTTGTCATGATTATCTCTCACTCCTGCGACCGAGTCATGTGACAACTTCTGTCAGGGCTAGGAGGTGAGGGGGGAATGGATCCGGGAATTCAGACGGGGGCCTCATCGGGAAGGTTTGGCCTCAAATGGCCATGCTTTTTTAGAGTTTATATACCTAAAGGGTGAACCAGGATTCGGAAAGGGGAACGGGAACCCAGGGTGGGTCTGAGCCTGTGGACTAAGCCTGCTACCTAGGCAGGGACAGGCAGTAGCGACGAGAGAAATCCCACAGCTGGGTTGCTCACCAGGTAGGCATTGGAGCGATTCGATATCGTGCTTTAGCCTCAGATGGCCAAGTCGTTCAGGAAATCTTCAATAATTTTTTTCGACAAATTATACGACCAGCAAAGGGTACGCGGCATCGACGGACAATGGAGACTCTGAGCCCTGTAACTGGGCCAGCTCCATGCAGGCATCTGGGCACGAGGACTGGCCAGAAAAATACGAAGAAAGACCCCGCAACTGGTGCAGACCAGGTGGGCACAGTAGCGATTCGATATCGTGCCTCAGACAAACTCATATGACTCCGGAAAGGGGTAACTGCTACGCGACAAAATTGATGACGACATGGTGGCATCGGCTGGTCTGTATGAATTTGTTCCAATTTTCGGGTTTTGTTCTTTGAGTTATTTGTTTTGTTTTGCTTATTTATTTATGAAGTTAGTAGTTTGTGCGTACGGCATAGAGTCCGTGATGGCACGTTTTAGGTGGAGAGAACAGTATATAATCGTGGGGGATGCCGAACCCGCTACAGCTTGAGCAGAAGGAGTAGACGGGCTGTAATGGGCAAGTGTTGTATGCCCATCACTTAATGTGGTTTTCTGTTAGATGTAAACTTCGACTACATTAATTTTGAGTAACTCGTGATGAGTCGGGCGAACGACTCTGCAGTAGCGCTCTGGAACGCTCACCTGGTGCCGGTGCGGTGATGCGCGTATTGCTCTTGACATATCGCGTCGTGCTTACAAATTTATTCTACGTTCTTGAGCTGTTCTGGTTCATGCTTATGTGGATGTCGGTTTCAGACCGACGAAGGTGTTTCTCCTTATTCGCAAGGTGTTGAGCTCACCGAGCCAGTCACTGTGACGTTGCATCAAGTCGTGGTAGCAATTACTACTTCGAGGAGTTGTTTGACAGTCGTCTGGTTGTGCGGCCTATCGCCAAGGTGCACACGGGAGCTGACATTAAGGGCGTATGTACGGGCGTGGGCGAGGGAGGCAGGGGGAGGTGGTCAGGGTGTAATCGGTACTGGATGGGGACACCGGCGGGTTTGCAAACACCTTCGGTGAGCACACCAGTACAGGCGAACATCCAGACGCCAGCCGAACCCATGCAAATGGTGGCAATGCCAGTAGCCGCGCCACCGAATATGCAGTTGCCACTTGGACCTCCGGGCTACTTTCCATATGGATGGCAGCAACCAACGCCACCGCCTCCTCCATCGTGGAATTACGGGCAGCGGCAACCGAGTGCTAACTCCTTTCCTGGACCAGGACAGAGAGCTTGGTTCACGAAAGAGCACTTGGACCTGATAGAGAAGTGGAAGACAAGAGACATCGCTGAAGATTCCAAGAAATCTTCACATGGAGAATCAAGCGTTGCCACGTCATCAAGAGGATGTGGCAAGAAAGGGAAAGGGAAAGACAGCGTGAGTGAAAGTGAGGCTAGGATCAAAGCATGGATAGCCAGCACATTCGGTGGATCTCTGAAGAAGATCGCCGACAAACTAGAAGATGTCGACAGGAAGACGACCGTGGCTCTGGACGAGAAAGAGAAGAAGAAGGTGAAGGAGGAACTGGCCACGGACGGCGGGAGTAATGAAAAGAGGAAGAGAGAGTTTGGATCACCTGTGATCTCTAGATCGAGATCGAAATCAAGATCGAAGAACGCAAGCTCCCTTACCCTGATGCAACTCAGTGTCGTCGTCAGTGACGACACTCTCAACAGTGACCTGATAGGAGAGCGCCATCAGGTAATCCCCGCACCCACCAACCTCCCCTTCCTGCTCATCTCTGTCCCACATAGCCGCATTTGTTTGTGTATATGTGTGTGGGCCTTACTTCGACATGCTACACTGGAATGCATCTGGCCACCTCCGTAAATAAGATTCATTCCAAAATCTCTCTCTCTCTCTCTCTCTCTCTCTCTCTCTCTCTCTCTCTCTCTCTCTCTCTCTCTCTCTCTCTCTCTCTCTCTCTCTCTCTTTCTCTCTCTCCCTCCCTCCCTCCCCCTCCCCCGGTGCCCTCCGAATATTTTTTTTGTGTCCTTTCTTTAAAAACAAGGTGGTATCTTTTCTTCTTTTTTTATACAACCCAACTTTCTGGGCAGGTAGGGTGCTCGAAGAGCAATTGCAAACTGTATTTTGCCCCATAGTGCAATTATAACTTGCTTTTGTGACTCTATTGAAGTTTCCCCTTTTTTAATTCAGTGTTAATTCGAGTATGACCGGTTGGGGGAACGACCAACCTCCTGAAGTCGCCGCAAAAAAACATCGTTGGCCGAGGTACTGGCCCACTAGCGTTTTAACAAGTCATGAATCATGAGCTCAAATTCCTTTTTTGAGGGGGGGCAATGTCTCTTGGGTCACACCCAACATTTCTACTAGGCACAAAAAGCCGCCGCTAAATCTGCATTCACGCCACTTTAGAAAAACGGCCGCTTTCAACCCGCCTAGCAAATTGCACATTTTGAAACTCAAACAATGACATTGGCGCCACTTTGTTTTTTCTATGTCAAACTAAAAAGGTGACTCAAGAGCAATTTCCCCTTTTTTGTTTCATCTTCCATCACCTACCACCACAGGCTACACTTCAGACGACATAGTTACCTCGCGATGAAGGGATTGCATGTTCCCCCTTGCCCCAGTGGTTTAGGGTGTTGTGACAAACTACTTTTTTCAACCGCGCGATCTTCTGCACGAGGTTACGTCGGGGGTTGAAACGGGTTGAGTCAGGATGGCCTGATGAATTGTGTGGATGCCCTTGCTTTACGCGTCCTTTGGGAAAGGGGGGGGGGCTGGCCTGGTCCCGTGACGGTTGGTAGTTGATCGCGCCTTAGTGAGCGCAGCGAATAACTGTTGCCATAACTTTTGGAATGGGGCATTTTTGGCGCGATTGTTGCGGGGGGAAATCTTTTTTGAATTTTCAACTGATGTCGAGCCCCCGCGGGCTCTCAGAAATTGCTTCGGTTGGAATTTGTTTTTACAACTAGGAACTAAAATTAGGAATTTAGGCGCACCTCAATTTTTGTTGCACAGCGCTTCTTGCTTGTGCACGCCATGCCGCGTCAAGATTTGTGCTCTGATTTTTCCGCGCCTTAATCCTGAGTGTAACTGTAAATTTTATTTTGGTGGGCATAATTGCAAGTTTGCAACTGTAATTCCCTCGCTCTTGGTATCTTTTGTGGCGCCTCCGTGCGCTCGTACTTCTTCCTCTGTCATATTGGGCCGAACACATGCATGACCGGATCGATGTGTGGAGTGAGGCTACGTCCCCCACGCCGCGGCCTGGCCATGCAGTCATAGGCGCTCCCTTCCTCCTTCTTCCCCGTACTCAGACACAATCCCGGGTATCGCGCGCACGTGCATGCATGCTATAAATTTTGTAAGCACAATTAACTCCCTCTCTAAGAATTTTGGAAGTTAGCACAGTCGAGAGGATCGACTAACAAGCGAAAGCTGACAGGTGAGTAGAGAGTCGGGCGATCCGACGGGCTGATGCTAAGCGTGCGGGGTTGACGTGGGGCCGCGACGGACTGTGGCACACGGGCGAACCTGGCTTGCATGCTTGCATCGAGCGGGGTGACAACTCTGTGTGGGTGCGAGG
>BFEA01000027.1:2007509-2019724 GCA_003427395.1 Chara braunii | reverse complement strand
GAGAGAGAGAGAGAGAGAGAGAGAGAGAGAGAGAGAGAGAGAGAGAGAGAGAGAGAGAGAGAGAGGCGGGAAGTGTGTGATGAGATTCTTCTTCTATCCCTCTAAGCCATTTTTGTTTCTTCTTCTTTCCTTCTGAGCAATGTTGGTATTCAGCGCGCGTCGCCCCTCTTTTTCCTTTCTGGATCGGCATTCCGACTTGTCATTCGCTCTTTTCTGTTGACGTGTATGTTTTCATTTGGTCTCCTCGGTGTTGATGAATGGTTGTGTTATTCTCCTCCCTTTCTCTGTCCCCTTAGATTGATAGGTCTAATTGAGTGATCCCCAACGATTGGACCTTGCGTGATCTCGGACTGATGGGCCAAGGAAGTGTTGCATGAACCTCGATTGAAAACTAGATGCATGGATGATAGGCGTAATCCTGCTTGTGCACGAATTGGATAGGCATGCTAGACTATTGGAAGGCTGTCTCACTATAGGATGATATGTCTTGCGAGTCATTGGCTTCCACCCCTCTGACTGAAGGACAGGGCTCACGATACATGTGTAGGCTCGGCCGGAGACGATCGTCAATCGCCGCCTACACGTGCATCACGAACCCTGAACTATGCTAAATCTCGAATGGCTGGCGTTCCACCCCAACTTGCAGCATGAATTTCAACGCCCCCGTTTACATCACTGACCGTGAGTGTTTGAGGGATCGAGAATTTCAGGGATACTGGGAGCACTCTCACTCGTCTGCATGGCCCAGGGCGGAACCCCCGAGCTTCCCTTACTTAACGGGGAACGAACGAATCTGCAAGTGGGCCCTCGATCAGGCCTTGGGACGAATCCCTATCTCCCCCACTACTCTAACTCACACATGTGTCACGTTGTCACGAAACCCGGGATCATTATCATAGGGACTGAGTTCCCTCCCTATCACCGCATCCTACCCTATCACTCCCTGACCATCATGCCCTGGCTCGCCATCGCCTCCTGCTGGCCCCAACCCCCGTGCTCGGAGTGCCTGCAGGACCATGAGTACCGAGCTTCCGGCTCCATCCGGCGTACTCGCTTGGAGGAGGAGCGACGGGCACACAGCCATCGGCTAAGATCAGCCGCGTCCGACTCCGTGACCTGCGACGTTAGGCGTCGACAAGTGGCCAACCAACGAGATAGCCATCGTGTCCCGCCGGTCCACCAAATACAAGACCGACCCAGGCGACAGACCCAACAGAGACGATAGCTCCGCCTTTCGAAGCATAAAACCCGATCCACACCTATCCACCTAACCTTCGCAATCTCTGAAACTTGGCACAGGAGATCTCAGTTTTGACCGAAGACTCTACCCCCACTTTCCCAAAAATCCTGGGCACACCCCTTTTCGCACTTGCAGGCCCACTCACACTCCGATCAGGAAGTCACGCCGAGCGTGAGGTTGGGTGTTATAGTGCAGCGTTGGGGTGTTGGTGGGGCCTGGCTAACACAAGGACTGAACATTTGCCAGTTGATGCGCCTCCCTTTCCATCTTTCCGCACCCCCATAGAGTAACAACTGTGTCTAAGGCAACACTCTCCCAAACACCATGTACAGACACACTCGCGCGCACACACACACACACACACACACACACACACACACACACACACACACACACACACACACGCACACACATGTTCGCTAAGACCCTACTAATGAGAGGGATCAAGCGTCCTATCACAGTTGGTTGGGACGAAGTGCACCTCAGGAGTCCACGGGGCTCAAACCCACGCTCAAACCCACGAACTCCCGAATGCCACTTGCGTGCCTAACCAAACAAGCTTGGCCAGGATTTTCCTTTCTTAAAGCTAAGCTATATTGGTCTCGGTCGATCGCAGGGGCGCAGCGCAACTGGGAGCGTTGCGCCCCATATTGACATCGCGTTTTCACAATGAGAGCTGGTACCTTCCGGAGGTTGGCACACTGCGGTACACGGCGATACTTGGATGGTAGCTGCGTGGGATGAGGGTGGTTGTGCCTTGGCGACGGTGGTACGTTTCTACCTTCTCTACCGCTGGGTGAGGAGAGGGACGTGCGATGAGATGGGGATGAGTGGGTTTGGTGTTATTTTCATTTCCCTGGGAGTATTGCCCTTAGGTCTGCTCTTGGTGAAGATTCTAACGGCGGGCTACGAGAGATGGCGGATCGAGTAGGTTTTTGCCGCCATGGATGTTCTTTCTCCCTCCAAACTGCCAGCGAGGGGTCATCGACGGGCTCGACGGTTTGGGCTCGCTACGTGGCTGTATTGGGGTAAGTGTTGACCACGGTCAGACAATCTTCATCATTCAACTTTTTGACTAGATGTGATGCAGGTCACAAGCAGCTGAGATGCTTTTGAAGACGATGAGGAGGAGATGGAGGTTGGGAAAGAGAAAGGACATGACATGTGCAAGGGGGGGGGGGGATTAGGGTTGGTAAGGAACTGTGTAGATTGTCCGCTGTTTTTCCTAAGTGACAATACTGATGGTTGAGGTGCTTATTTCCTTCCGATTACAAGTCTATAAAATCCCGACTGAGTGCTTATTTTTCTGTCGTAAAACATGAACTGGATTTTTCTGGCGGTGATGCATGCTGATGCTGGCGTGACCGGAAGATTTTTCTAGAGGTTGTTTTTGAATGATTTCGTTTTTATGATTGTGCTTTGTTTAAAATCTGATTCATGAGACCTTAGGTGTTTTCTTGATGTAATTGATCCCTAATCTGAAATTCATATTTTCTGAGTAGGATTTCTAATTTTTAAATTCGTATTTTATGACCAAGATTCATAATTTGAAATTCATAATCAGAGTTTTTGCTCTGATCCCAATGAATGATTACTCATTTTTGAATTACAAAGGGTTACAAATTGATTTTGTCAAAGTGGAATTGATGTCCTACGATTATCCATCCTTGATCTAATTCTAAATTTGACTTAGTTTTCCATATTTGTGCGCATTAGTTTGTTTGTTTTTTTAATTCGATATTTGATGTCCCTTTTTGAAAGATTTTAAAAAAAACTGGTTGCAATCGAGTCTCAAGTTGTGATATTGTAGGATTTGGGCTCAAAGGCTCATAGGTGTTGATTGAATTATCTCCTTCAGGGTTGGAGCCCCTCCCTGTGCGGGTTATACAAGGTGGGAGGTGTGATCCTTGAGAGGGTAGGGGCAGTATTGTGGGTTTTGTTCTCCTTTGGGCCAGACTGATTTGGGTCGAATCAGCCATGGCGGTTGGGAGGGAGGACAAGGGGCCGTGATGCTTTTCAGCAAGATGAGAGGTCGAGAGGTGTTTCCCTTGGAAGGGGTAGGACACGAGGGAAGGGGGATCTTCAGCTCTGCGGGGGCATGCTCTAGGGGGTATTGCATGCTGCTGAGGGAGCAGGAGTGAATTAGGGGACTGTTTTGAACTGGGGCTGGGAGGTGAGGGGGCACCTTCCAGCGGAGGCAGCGAAAGGACAGGAGATTGTTTTTTTGGGGAGGAGGAGTAAGCCGTTCGGTTTCTTGTGAGTTTTTTTACATCCAACTGAGATGTGAATAGGCGCAGAAATTTCCATTGGGAAATAAATAATTATCTCCCGTCCTCTCTCTCCCTGTGAGAATAATAGGTGTTGACTGCCTTTTTAGGTTATGATTCTTGCGTGTGTAACTGTGTTCTTTGAATTCGTTTTGATTTTTGAGGTTTCAATTAAAAAAAATCGTTATAATTTTGGTGTTGGTTGCAGTGGGTTATGCTTGCGGTGATGGTTGGAGATAATGCGCTTTGCGGTGAAGGGGCTAGCCAGTAGGGCAGAAATAGGGTACAGTCAGCAGTGAAGATGGTGGCTTTACCGCAGTAAGTCTTGCCGTAGTAAGTTTGAGAAGGTTTTTGTTTGATGTTTGCAGCCAGTGCTTGAAAGAGTGGATGATCGGAACTACAGCCATGACGACGATTGGTGGCTTGTATGGCATCTGTTGATGTCTTTGGTCCCAGTGGTTTGCGAATGGACGAGGTTAGAACGACGCTGGTCGGTACTGGGGCTTGGTCGTGCTGCCCTATAACCCGAGCGGTACGGGAACATGAGACCTAGTAGAGAGATCTGGGGAGTTGTCGAGGGTGGAAGACACTCTAGTGTCTATTGGCGAACTGACGACGCTGGTTGCTTTGCCCTGTAACCTAGCAGGTGGGGGGATTTTTGGGGTGGGTCGCGTCACTCTGTAACATAGCAGTTGGGGGTAGGAGGCCTGGTAAAGATTGGGTTTCGGGGTGATAGTCGCCAAAGGTAGGTGGTTTTCGGTCTGAATATTTTCATGATCAAATCTTAGAAAACCGTGGTCTTACGAATGATTTATGATCCCACCTCTACAACAACCTGGACTTAAAAAAAAAAAAAAAAAAAAAAAAAAAAAAAAAACGAACGATTTGTGATTCTGGGGATCCCTAGCAACTCATTTTAGGAGGCTTCATTACTATTTTACTCAGTGATCTGCGGTTGTCCGATGCCAGAACGACGCTGGTCGGTGTTGGGGTGTTGCCCTGTAACCTGCTGATGCAGGAGTCTGAGGCCTGGTAGAGAGATCTGGGAATGCTTTGGGGTGGGCATTTCAAGGGACAACTAAGGGTTACTGCTGGGACGACGCTGGTCGGAGCTGGGGTGAGTTGTGTTGCCCTGTAACCCGAGCGGGTGGGGGTGTGAGACCTGGAAGAGCTCGACAGGGAGTAAGACAGTGTTGGAGACTTTTAGAAGGATTTGCTAGGGATTCGGAGGGTTTTGAGCATTTATAGGATCTTTGTGATGACGATTTTTGCTTCTAAAACTCCTCTTCAGCGAATAGGCTAGTAATTGCTCATGATCTTATTCTTCAGACAAAGCCGGGTTAAAGTCCCGGTATGTCAAATTTGTTTTTTCTGTATATGCTCTCAAAAAAAAAAAAAAATGCTTTAGGATTTTGGGGACTTCTAGCAACTCTCTTTAGGCTGTTTGATACTGGTACATTCATGGATCTGCGGTTGTTCGATGCCAGAACGACGCTGGCCGGTGCTGGGGTGTTGCCCAGCAACCTGTTGACTGCAGGAGCGTGAGGGCTGGTAGAGAGATCTGGGGATGCTTTGGGGTGGGCATTCCAAGGGACAACCAAGGAGCTGGGGCGAGTCGTGTTGCTCTGTAACCTAGCCGAGTGGGAGTGTGAGGCCTGGGAGAGCCCGACAGGGAATAAGACACTGTTGGATAGTTTCAGAGAGTTTCGTTTGGGAGTCTAGGGGTTCTGCGCATTTGAAAAGAGGCTAGTCATACTTTTTCAACTTTTTTTTTTTTTTTTTTTTTTTTTTTAAATGGAAAGAGACTCCATCTATTGGTGGGGAGCAACACGTGTTGGAAACCGGGTCCAGCGTCCCATAGATACATCATGAAATATTGGCACAAACTGGGAACCGGGCCTAGCGTCCCTTGTGAAACCCACCATGACAGATCAAAAAATGTTGGAAATTCAGAGAAATTTATGTCTGAGTTCTTTTACTACACAACCTAGTCGTTAAGAAAGACGAAAGGAGAACAGACAAGCCACGCTAACACCAACAAATAAACTACCTACACACCAGGTGAAGAAGGCCGCAGACCCAATAATCAATCCTCGAACCTAGACACAGCTGATCTCAAGCCCCCCAATGCTAGGTGACAGGGCACCACCATGCCCCAACCCTGATCAGCCTGGTATAGTCGGCAAGAAGTGTCTTCCACCCTCGACACTCCCTGTAGCCGCAATGCCCCTGAGGTGACAGGGATAAACCCCGACAACAGTTACGTTGGACGGGCTGGTTTCTGCCTTCCTCCCTCGACAGAACTCCCCAAGCCTCATGCTCCCTCGGGCTCCCTCGGGTTACAGAGCCTTCCAAGCGCTCCAGCACCGGCCTGCGTCGTCCTAGCCCCGACCTCCTGACCTATACCCAGGGCCTACTACCCTTCCCTGGTGGCCCCCCAACAAAACTACTACCCCTCAGCTATCGAAAAAACAAAGAGCCAAACCGATCGTTATCTGCTATAGAAAATTATCATAAGAAATATTAACAAAAGGACTACAAAAAATAAAGAAAAAAATCATCGAAAAACAATTAGAAAACCGAGTACATCAATTTTTTAGACAGGGAAGCAATACAAATCAAAAGGGTAGAAAATTTGTGGTTGGGAAAAACCTACGAATATAGATTTAGATATCCAAAAAGGATTTGCGAAATCGACTCTCAAACTTTGGTTTGAGAATCGTTGGTCAAACCGTTAAGAAGGAAATCACCTTGAGAAATCAATCCCGGTTGTAGATTAGCAAGTCGTATCGAGAGACTACTCTTGGAACCATCAGATTCAATTGGTCAAACCGTTAAGAAGGAAATGTTTTTGAAAGATGTATGAGTAAGAGGCGTTGCGAACATCACCTTGAGAAATCAATCCCGGTTGTAGATTAGCAAGTCATATCGAGAGACTACTCTTGGAACCATTAGATTCAAAAATGGCTCAGAAATGAGATGAGATAGTAATGATTAAGAAACCGAAATTCCGAAGATATGCTACGATGGAGGTGCGACGATACAAGGAAAGTAGACGTCAAAAGTCTTGAAAAGGAAAACCTAACTACGATTTTGAAAAATTTACGCACAAGTTATAGAATCAGGAATCTCACCACGCAAAGGATAGAATCAGGAATAGATCATTACTGCAGAGAGGAGAAGCAAGCCAATCGCACGTCGACAAAAACAACAGTCAACCAACACCCCCCTCCCTACTTCTTCAACAACCCCCTACTTACCACACACCCTGCAAACCCTACCCCAGCGTCCTTGGGAAAGGAAGGATTCCCTGCCTCCCACTGCTAGCTCTAAGGCTCTAGGCGATGCTAACACCAAGAACATTAACGGCCATCCTCAATTTCTCACGGAAATAAAAAACAGTGTGCCACCCCTCATCAAACCTGTTGACAAGTCAGCTCAGGGGGTTCAATCCGCAATACTACCGCCTACCACGCTGTTGAAGACGAGGAAAACCATGTACCATTCTTTGACGTGTACCAGCCGCTCCCATTACCTCGCTTTGACCGTGCGTCCTTTCCAATCACTCCCTCGTTGCTCTGCCACTCCTTTGTCACCCACCTACTCCATCACACCGCTGCTCCTCCCATGAACAATGGAAATCCTCCACGCACCACCCCTTCGTCCTGAACTTGTGAATGAAGCTTGGGCGCAACATCCTCGATATCTCGTGATCCGCTGGACCGTTTGGTCTGAAATTTGGACCATCTCAGCCCCTCAACATGGACCACCAGTGGTCCAATTTTCAGATCAGGGCGCGCACCCAATCGCGTGCAGTCGCTGGGCGCGCGCACACAATTTTCCTTACTGCGTGCGATTTTCCGGCGCGCGTGGCTCCTCTCCATGGCGGTGGCCTTGATTGATGGTTGATGCTGCCGGGGCGCAGCGCTCCCGGTAGCGCTGCGCCCCTGTCGGCATCGGAGATGTCATGCTCAGAACTCAACCTGGTTTTTCAACCTCTTTTTAATTCTCTTGAATTTCTTCAATACTTCTCAATAGTTCTCAGATTGATTCTCAGCCGAAGCCGGGTAATGGCCCCGGTATCTCAAATGACTTGTGTAACTCTATATGGGACGCTGGGCCCGGTTTCCAGCACGTGTTGCTCCCCACGGATAGACCGCAGCATTTGTCCCCCAAAAAAAAAAAAAAAAAGCTGTATTGGTCTCTCACTGTCACCTCTCACTATCTACCAGTACTCCTAAGCCTAGCTCTCACAATCAAGGGGATGCATGCTGTGCCCCCACCCTAATTGGCTGTGGTCAGGGGGTAGGTTGGGCCCCGGGGCAGCGAGACTGAGCATTTTGCCAGTGGCTGCACCTCCCATCTCCTTGCCCCACCCCCATAGAGTAACAGCCGTATCTATGGCCAGCACCCACACACCACACACTACTGCCACTCCATGGGGGTGAAGGATGTAAATGGGAGGCGCAGCTACTGGCAAAGTGCTGTCTTTGGGTCCCACCCTACTCCCTGACCACCACGAGGATGGTCGGGGAGCCAGCCAACTAGCTGAGTTGGATGGCCCCAAGCGACCCCGGGTGGTTTTGAACCCATCACCTGAATGCCGCTTCGCTGCCTGACCAACTGAGGGATCCGGGGTGGTTTTGAACCCACCACACCTCTGCGGTACCAAATCATCATAATCCCCAAAATCCCAAAAAAATAGTGTAGAGGGATCCCCCAAACTACTTATTCGTGACCCCATTTTTCAGTGGCCTGAGGGGCCGCGAGGGCTGGGAATTTGTCGTTACCTGGGGAGGTTACCGTAAATTCCCTTTCTTAGGGCATACTCACATGGCGACCCCAAATCCACAATTTGGGAAGGGCCAATTTGAGGTTTTGGGCATGATTCACGTCACACTGCTGTGCCTTTTCAGATGGGACAAGGTTGCGGCCGTCTGGAGAAATGGGGGTTTGGTACTTGGCTGGTCACAAGGCGCCATCCACTAATTGTGCAAGAACTTTTGTGAACGAATTTCTGCCAATTTTCGAAAAAAAATGGAAGAAAGGAAAAAGGGCATTTGCGGTCACGTCCAGAGGTGACCGCAAAATCCCTTGCCCCGCGACTTCCCAGGCCGCTGACAAATGGGCACTGGAATAGTACATTTGCGAATTTGGTAGATCCGTGTGATTGGCCTTTTACCCCTTTTTTTTGGGATTTTGGGATTATAGGTCCCGGGGGACCTATAATCCCAAAATCCCAAAAAAAAAGGTAAAAGCCCGGTCACATAACCCCAAAATTGAAAATCCCAAAAAAAAGGGTAATAGGCCGGTCACACGGATCTACCAAATTCGCAAATGTACTATTCCAGTGCCCATTTGTCAGCGGCGGCCTGCGAAGCCGCGGGCCAAGGGATTTTGCGGTCACCTCCAGGTCACCTCTGGAGGTGACCTCAAATGGCCTTTTTTTTTTTTTTTTTTTTTTTTGGAAAACATCAACAATATATTACCCATGAATGGGAGGAGGCTGGGGACCTCACAATTCTACCCGGAGTACTCCTGGCAGCCTCAGCCAGTTTCTCTTACGAGCCAAGCTCCAATATCTGCAATCTACACAAGCTCTTAGTGCTTTAACATACCAAGCTGCTGGAAACCGGGTCCAGCGTCCCACCGCTATACCAACATAAAAGGAGACTTTCCAAAAAAGTGAATCTTGAAGCACAGTAAAAAAAGTGACTTTTCTGTAGCCAAGGTCAGAAAACCTTGATCTAGTACTCAGTTATCGTTATACATCCAATTCTTGCGTCCCAGGTCAGGCCTTGTTCCTTTAGCGCCCCCTCACTCGGCGGACTACATTGTAGATAACCATCTTGCATAGTCCATATTCCCATCCTGTGAGACCGAGGCGAGGTGGTACTGAATAGCCCATGTTTTAAGGAACCACGGCCTGCCTCTACCCTGGCGGCCCGTTGCTCTTCTCCAATCCGCTAGAATCGTGCGTCTGATTGTAGAAAGCACCTGGTATTGCTGTTGCTGAATCGGCATCCGCTTTTGGTTGAAAAGCTTCTCATTCCTCGCCTGCCAAATCGTCTGCAACAAAATCCCTCTGCAGACCAGCGCTACATACCCCCAGCCTTCTGTATATTTCCATTGTGGACTGGAGAAGGTAGCATATAGTATCCAATCATCAGACCACGGGAAAACCCCTTGTGTTGTGTTATTCCAGTGGGAGGACCACCATATCCACAGCTCATCTGCTAGAGGGCATCCAATCCACAGATGTCCATCCGCTTCCCATCCCCAATTACACCTGGGACAGGTACTAGTTGACAAGTCCATTCCTTCGTTTCCCAACCACTCAGTCTGCGCTGTGGGAACAACTTGCAGGGCTTGCATCCACATCAAGCTTGCGTTCTTCTGGGACGGAATCTTCTTCAAGCCTATCCAAAATTTTTCCCAATCTGGTTGTGTTGCTGTCGAGCCTTTTATCCTTGCCAGTCTGTCAGAAACCAGTCTTCCCGGGCTGAGACCCTTCTACCTACGCAGTACTGCTATTTTTTTTTTTGTTTTTTTTTCCATTTTCTTCAAAAATTGGCAAAAATTCGTTCACAAAAGTTCTTGCATAATTTGTGGATGGCGTCGTGTGACCAGCCAAGTACCAAATCCACATTTCTCCAGACGGACGCGACCTTGTCCCATCTGAAAAGGCACAGCAGTGTGACGTGAACCATGTCCAAAACCTCAAATCGGCCCTTCCCAAATCCGCATATTTTGCGGAATAAGGGTTGCCGTGTGAGTATCCCCACCAATAGATGGAGCCTCTCCCCGGGTGGTAGTGCTGTCTGCTCTCATCAGCACCACTATCATCGGTGGGGGTGTGTTTTAAGGGGGGGAAAAAAAAAAAAAAAAAAAAAAAAAAAAAAAAAGGGTTGCCGTGTGAGTATGCCCTTTGGAATCAACCTGCGGAAATGGAAAGAAATTCGAAGACGAAGACATTGCCATGAAATTCGATCTCGGTGTGTGACTGGAGCAGTCGAAGAAGATATTGCGAGTGTTAGGCCCAGACCAGGGGGGAGGGATGAGAGTCAAATCTTGGGTTGCTAATAGCCTCCCAAATGGGGACTCATCTCTCTGTTTTGAAAAGGAAGAATTGGTTCAGACTACGGTAGGAATGGAAGAAGCGAGGGTAGAAGACAGGGGTAGCAGTAAGACCCAGTGCTTGTTCCTTCTAAAGAAGAAGGCAAGTGACTATAGGATTGAACCTCTGCTCTTTGGATGCAAGGACGTCAAAAGCCCACACCACACCCCGCTCTATCGGTATAAGCCCAAATCTGCGGTAAGACTCCAACAACAGTCTAGTAAAAAGAAACCAGGAGATCAGGCCCTGGCAAGGTTTCAAAGACAAGTGGTGGGCCTGCGTACCCCCCCGAACTTCAAGGCTATATGGAAGATTCTGAAGAAGCTGCCATCTCAGAAACAAGCCGGCATCCAATGGCTACAGGCGATGCAAGCCACAACAACAGCAGTGTGGCTAGACTCTAAAGGAGTGCCACTGGACACGAAATGTCAGAGATGTAATTGGGGCTGGGAAACAAGTACGCACCTTTGGCTCCAATGTCCATTGGCTAATGAACTGTGGCGATGGTGGAAACATCACTGGCAAAATTTGGTGGGAGACGAATGGGAATGGACAGATGACTGGATCCTCCATGCCCTCCACCCCAAAGGGTCTAACTTCAGCACGGGTTGGAGTTACATCGCCTTTGTGTGCAGAGGTGCAGTGATGAGCATCATCTGGAAAGCCAGGAATGCTAAGATTTTCAGGAGAGAAACGCTCCACCTACAGCAACAGATTATTTTGGTTAAAGAGCAAATAAGACTGGCCATTCGTGCAGATTGGAGACTATCTAAAGACAGACAAAGCCAGTCTTCCCGGAGCTTTCGAACCTCCTGGGCAAAGAACAATATTTGGGCTTCAGTCACCTCAGAGGGTTGTCTGCTGATTTCCAAATGGCTACATCCCGGAAGCAAAGTTTCTTAATCTGGTCATTTTAGACCAATTTTCATAGAAAGTACGGTCGTAATAGACTGTGGATAGGATCAGAGACCACAGGGGTTTTTCATTTGTCTTTATCTTATTCTTCGGCCCACTGGGTGATGTCTCTTAACTAGAAGTCATTTCTGGGAGTTGTTCGTAAAGTCTGTGATCTTTGACGACTCCTAGATTCTAGGCCACAGGGCTCAAAGGTGCCCCTCTTTTTTACTCAGAGCTTCAAGCTGTACTTTCCGAAAGATTTAGTCCTTCTTTGAAGGGACGTTGGGCCCGGTTCCCAGCAGCTAGCTTAGAGTTTATAGAAGAAAGGTTTGGTCTTCGAGCGTGGCTCGTAAGCTAAACTGGCTGAAACGGCCAGGGAAACTCAGGGTTGAATTGTGAGGTCCCTGGCCTCAACATCTGTTTTACTTCGATAATAAAGTTGCTAGCTTTCCCAAAAAAAAAAAATCCAGGCCGCCGCAACCTTGTCTGTTGCGATCTGGGTAGCACGGCGTACACGTACGCGGGCTCCGCATACGTGCATACGCGTATGCACGTATGCGCATACGTGTCGCATACATATGCGCGCGTACTCAAATTTAGGGCCCGCGTACGTGGTAACAGCGGACCGTTTCCCGGTTTTGTCTTGGCCCGGTGGGGGTTGGGGGGTGGGCGTTGGGATTGGTTGGTGTGTGTG
>BFEA01000027.1:1941904-1969404 GCA_003427395.1 Chara braunii | reverse complement strand
CTGGGGCTAGTACCCACTACGGCCGTTTCAAACGGCCGTCGTCAAACAGTCGTCGTCACATTTTGAACGACTTGTGGCAGGACTCTGGGGCTAGGACCCACTACGGCCGGCCGTCGTCGCGCCGTTTGGCAGTCGGCAGTCGGTGACATGCACTGTCCTTCGATGTGTGTCATGCACTGTCCTTCGATGTGTGTCACCATCCATGGCCCTCGTCCATTCAGAAAGTAACGTGAAAAAGTGAATAGGACTGTGCAGTGAAAAAGTTAATAGGACTGCCCAATGGATGCTTGAGAAAATTTTGGCCTTTCCAAAATTTTAAATGGAGATACACTGTAGCACCGTCTCAGGGCACACTCACTCATTCGACACCACTACAAAACCCTTACATGTAAGGTTTTCATCGTTCCACCCCTCCCTAATCACGAAGAAAAAGAAGTCGAACTTGTTTTCACATTTGCGGCCGTAAGGGTGGGCCCTACAAAAGTAAGGACTCCCCAGCCAAACGGACCTTATCATAAGGAATCTGGATAATCGCATATAAATTATCACAAAAGGTGACTCCGGGCCCAGATCAAACAACTATTGACGGTACCTCGCTTGAAAAGCTTTTGAAGCTTCGAGACGCGATAGTCAAAGGAGAATTTGAATGGGGAGCAACTCGTATTCCGCCGAAGGCGACAATTGAAGAATCTTTTATATGTCACTCATGGTCAAACTTTGTTTCAACCAAGTGCTTTCTCTTCGACCCTTCATGATAGCGCAGGACCTACCTGTATTTTGTACTTGACTGACTCTTGCGAGCCGTAAGGACGCCTGTGGAGGTGACTTGAAAGTAGGGGGTGGCACCCTTACATCTGCAAAAAAACCGTTTTTATTTTTTATTTTTACGTCAGGTGTTTGGTTACCGTTCCTGGTCCAACGGCGGTCTTGTCCGCTAGACCATGGGACAGCAGGCCCACGACAACCTCCAATGGTCGTGTGGTGCCATTGCGGTTGCCCCTCATTCCCTCCACCGGGGCGTTTTGGCTGGCGTTTGAAGGCGGCCGTTGCAGGGGTCCGTGCGGAGGCGGGTGAGATGACCGTTGGCGGGACGTTCGAATTGGAGCACGGGATGTCGACGGCGCCCATTGGTCCTCGCGGCTTTCCTCCGTCGGTCATCACGTGTGTTCCCATATATTGCAGCCCTCTGTCCTGTTCGAAAGGTGCCAGCTCCATTCCTTGTACTTTACGGGATGAGCACATGGCTGACATGGTGAGGAAGACCACTCTATTCATTTTCCTGCTTGGGGCTTTGGCATTGGTGATCATTCTGCAAGTCTGGCATCTGGCCGGCAATTGCAGCCGACGTCGAAGGAGAAGGGGTTCGAAGAAGCTTAAACAGGCTGCTTTGGCGAGCACAGGTATGGGCGCTGGATACAGAAGGGGGGCACAGGGGTATGGGACGGGTGGGGGGTGAGTGGGGTGGAGCAGAGCATGCATCACAGGTTTGATCCGAATCTGTATTCGCATCTGCCCCCTCACCATCAGCCGTTGCCTGATGACATTGCGTGGGCGCCCCTCCCGTATACACTGGATCTGGCATGTGGGTTGACTCATACGTTTTACAGCACACCTGCCAGAGTGGACGAACGAGGCGGGGTTCTCGGTCCCATGTCCGCACTGCTGGCCGACGTGCGGGGAGGACGCCGTCTTCCAGTTGATTTGCGTCTTTCTCCATCCACCACCATGGATGTGTCTAGAATGCAATGTCCAAGTCCCGCCATGTCTCCCAGGTCCGCCTTTTCATCCACCACCGAGGAGTGTTCCTCGGCAGAACACCCGCGATAATAGCATTGGACAACAGGAAAGGAGCGTCTGACAGACCAGACGAGGTGATGATGTTTGCCAATGCCTGGGCTATGGCGCCCCCCCCCCTCCCCTTTCCCCTCCCACCCCCCCGCCCCAGTCCGTTCACCATCTCCATATGCAGACAGACTGCAAGGACAACACTGGCGACCATGGTTTTCTCACGGACTAACAGTCTCCTCACCCTCCCTCCCGCCTCCATACTTCCGCCACCATCCATAGTTGAACACTGCTGCAAGAGAGAGACATCACATGCTACGCACGCGAAGTCACCTGCGCTGGCTGCAATGGTAGAAAATAGCGTCGTGCGGTGTTGTCCACTAATGCGGAGGCGAGAACTCGACAAAGCAGTCCATACGGAGCGCACTGCCGGTGTGAAATTTAAATTCGAATTCGGTGGACCGTGCGTGCGTGTTTCGGCGCGGGTGGACGACGTCACGCGCCCATTCGGGAGGCCCGCCTCGCTTCGCTGCAATTCGGATTCTCGTGTCCCATGGGCCCAAAGGTCACGGACACAATTATGTCTGCCACAACTATGGGTCGGACATTCAAACCCGAAAAAGAAATGCATACAATGGAATCGGACGTAGCTGAAACGTAAGTGCGCCTAAGTGTAGGGTTTTTGTAAGTGGTTGTGGAATGAAAAATAGGTTAAGGGAAAATTAATCACTTTTTCGTCGTAAGGGAGCTCTTACAAAGTAAGGGTTTTGTAATCGTGTAGAATGAGGCCCTCACACTATCACGTATTTTCGCAAAATCACAAAATTTATGTAGTTTTTTGGGTCACAAGAGGCATGTATTTTGCTCGTTCACACAAAAGGGCACGTAAATGTCAGCGGCCTGGACAGCCACGGGCTTACATATTTTGCGGGGACCTCCAGAGATTCTCGCAAAATCGTATTTTTTTTTCCTCTACTGCTTTCTAGAAGCAAAAAAATAAATAAATTAAGTGCATTGTGTTGTCTGACTGCACACAATGTATTTTCATATCTCAAGGCCAGGTCGCGACCCTGTCCTTTCTGCTTTGGGCAACAAACGGGTGAGCAGTGTGACTTCCAGGTGCCACATTAACGCAAATTCACATACGTAAAATCTGCGGAAGTACATGCTAGTGTGAGTATGCCCTCAATTTCATGAACTTTTGGCCGTCGGCATCCATCGGCATTCTTGAAAACAGAGAAAAGGTCTTGCTATTTTCTTTTTTTATTTATTTCGACGATTGTATAGACCTCTGATAACGTATGTGGGTTGTCTGTCCTTTTTCTTTCGCACGGGTTTGTAGTTGGCCGCTATCCTGTGTGATGTTCGCAATTTCGCGTTAGCATGTGGACAACTTTCTGTGGTGCATGCGGCTGAGGTAGTCATTACCCCTACTCCGAGTGCTCTGTGTTTCGCACGAAGCCAAGGCAGCTCCACACGAAGCCAAGGCCTTTCCCGAAAAGGGATCGGCATGAGCAGCATGCCACAGGGACTAGCTTAGCGGGTAGACAGCGAAGGCCCGTTCCATAAGTCTCCAACCATCGTGAGGCCGTTTTCTTCATCTACCCCTTTGCCTCTCCGTTTCTCACCGTTCATGCCATATCCACCACAACAGCTAGTCTCACAAGGATACGGTTCATAACGACATTGTATGGTTTAACAATGGCCCAGCCTTCTTGGCAAAAAAATGTTGTGAATACTCTAAAAGAATAGCTGCTCAGAGGAATAGAGAAGAGATAAAACTTCAAAACCAGTTGAAAAATCTTAATCAACAGCAGGGGCAGACCCAGGGAGAAATTAATAATGACCTATCCACCGCCATACGACAAACTGAGACGTGCCTCCTCGAACGAATGGAACACAGATGGAATGGTACACGCATACGGGGTAAGCTTAAAAAACAAAAAACAGAAGGAACCATGGACGTGAATTTTTTCGCAATGGCCAGACTCAGGACTGGGAGGACGACCATCGATGCCCTTATGGATCCGACACAAGCTCAGGGGCAACCAGCCACCACCACACCTCAATGTGTCTATATAGCCAGAAAATTTTACCAGGAACGTTTTTCATTGCAGGGCAAACACGTCCCTTAGGACAAAAGAATACAAGAAACCAATGAATTTTTGTCCCCCCTTCAGAAACAACTTTCAGAGCAACAAAGGGCAACCTTGGAGATGCTGTCTGCAAAGGAGGAGATATGGACGACATTAATGCAGATGGAGGAAGAGAAAACTCCTGGAATAGATGGGCTACCCAAAGAGTTATGGGAGACAATGTGGCCCTCCCTCTCGCATGACCTACTGGACTACTATCAAATGGTCTGGACAACGGGACAAATGGGAGAACTCGTTGAGCAGGGAATACTGACCCTGCTCCACAAGAAGGGTGACAAAATGAATATTCGGAATTATCGACCAATTACACTTCTGATTGTGGTGTACAAAATGATAGCAAAGACATTAGCAAATCGCATGACTCCGATAATGCCGGACATCATACACCCAGCGCAAACCGGCTTTATTAAAGGAAGGAAGATACAGGATAATATCCTTCTTATTAATGAGGTCATTAAGCTATCCCGTCAGTCTAGGCACAATGTTGTTATTATTTTTGTGGACTTTGAAAAGGCATATGACCACATAGACTGGGTTTTCTTAGATCAATGTTTACAAAAACTCAATTTCGGTCCGGGTTTCAGGCGTTGGGTGAAGATCCTTCATGAAAATGCTACAACGAGGGTGCAAGTAAATGGCAGACTAGCCCCCCCCATTCGTCTGAAACGATCGGTACGCCAAGGCGGCCCAATTGCCCTATTTCTGTTTGTAATCATTATGGAAGCATTAGCGGCAAACCTACGTACCCACAAACAAATTAAGAGAATAAGGGTAACCTGTATCCGAGAGGAAGCTGTCCCTGTTTGCTCTCTCTTTGCTGACGATCTTACCCTCATGGTGGAGGCCTCAGCCGAAAACATGGAGGAAGTCCATCGTCTGATGGACCGATTTTGCGTCTCATCATATATGAGAGTTAACTGGGGGAATAAAACGGAAGGTTGGTGGATACACTACCAAGGGGCCAGGCCGCCAAAATCCCCGCGGGTTCGATGGTTACCAAAGGAAGCCCCGATTAGAGTCTTGGGAGTCTAACTATCGACAGAAGGACAACCGCCCTCGAATGATGAATGGCTGATGCAGCCAATCCTTGAAAAGCTTAACAGTTGGAAGGACAGCAGAACTTCGCTGATGGGACAGACTCTGGTAATCAATAATGTAGCACTAGCCTCATTGTGGTACAAAACAGCACTCTGGTCACTAAACAAACCGGCGATGACCATCCTCCAACGACAGGTGGCGGCATTCCTGTGGAGGGGGAACCATGAGTGTCCTAATGTCATCAGTAGAGTGGTGTGGCACACAGTGATCCAACCAAAAATCAAGGGCAGATTGGGGATCATAGACCCATCTACCCAGGTGATGGCCCTAGCCTTGCAGTGGGTTAAACACCTGCTCTTCGATCCACAGACCCCTTGGAAAGCACTGACATTGCAACAGATAACCAGGCTAGCTCCAGTGGCCCCTCTGGGCACAGACCCGACGATTCGGTTGGAAGACCGATATTGGTCTGTTCCTAGACCTTCACCTGAGAGGGAGGAGGAACCCGACACGGACAGGCAAGCGGCTATGAGGGACCTAAAAAACGATGTCTTCTGGACATCACTTATAAAAGTATGGAGGAAACTCCCCCCCCCGGATAAAACACCACCACGGCGTTGGGAGGAAGTATATAGGCAACCCCTCTTTGGCAACCGGTGGATAACAGACTCTAACACTAGGGTACTACGGTGTACTGACCCTCCCTGGAAAGGATGGACCAAAACGGAGTCTTAAGAGTAAGACATATTTCGGATCAGGAGCGGGGGGACTGGATGTCCGAACCTAAGTTGAGAGAAAAGCTGAGATATTGTCACAAAGTAGGGGAGACATTGGAGACAATCGTATTTGCAGTCCCCCTAGATTGGGTTCGCATCCTAAAAAAGGGACCGACACTGGAGGAGAGTGACTGGGTGGGCATAAAAGACCAGGAGGGAGTAGTTGGAAATATAGTAAACACACGCATACCACGAGAAGGAGGGGAAGAAGTGCTGGTCAACCTTTCCCACAAGGCCTCGGATGATAGGCTTACAAGAATGAAAGGAGACAAGGTACAATGGTATCAAAAATCAGCTTTGTTCCGAATCCGGGTCTTGAAAGAAAGGGACGGATGACTGGCATACAAACCGCCCACACCGATCTCACAACTTGACTTTGATCCGGAAAATTGGACCTAGACACTAGCCATGGGCAAAGGGAAACAAGGGCAGCAACCACTACATACACAGTCGGTCAAATCAGCCTATCGACTGCTACGCCCCAAAAGGGACTTAAATGATACATTAGAGAACAGGTGGATGCGACACCTAAATGTGGGGAAAGAGGCCCTTCGTTCAGTTAAATGGTTTACACTGAGCAAGGCCTCCCCAGCAAAAGTAGCATCGCTGCAATGGAAGATTGAACATCGTTGTCTACCCACAAACGATTGGTTGATGGATAGGACAACCTTGGAACAACGAGGGCTTGCCTTGCCATGGTGTAAACTTTGTTCATCGACCTTCCCATCAAGATGCCGACCAGAAACAATTGAACACATCTTCTTACAATGCCCGGGGTCGGTATGACTATGGAGATGGTGGGACAGGGTATGGAGACAGATGGGCACCACGACACCTTGGCCGTGGGATTGGAAGGTACTACTGTTTGAAACATGGCACCCGGAACAGGCTACAATTTTTGAAGAGAACATGTTTAAAATAGGGGGGCGGGCGGTGCTCTGGGCGATATGGAGAAGACGATGCGTTTACGAAATTGAGAAAGTTAGACTGGACGGTCCAATCTTGCAAGAGGAAATCAGACTGCACGTGCAAGCCGAAATTACTTTTCAATGGGAAAAAGTGAAAGAAAAACTAGTAACCTTACATATTAAAACAGAAATCAAGAAATACATCCAACAATTCAGCAAAGACTGGCTGGGGGGGACCCAGGGGAACCCTATTGCAAATATTCGTTGGGAGGGGGAAGGGGAAAGGGAAGGGGAAAGGGAGGGGGGGGGAGAAATTGTGGGACCAAATAGCAGGAACTATCATCTTCTTTTTCAGGAGTGGACAAATGTCCACCAGGACATCCCATGGCGCCCTGCTTCGGACTTTCCTGACCCTTTCCCACCACCAGCCTTAGCCATGGTAGGAGAACAGTGGTACGGAGGAGGGACTCCCTAGCTGGAGGAAGCAGCAAGACACAGGGTTTTGATCCGCAAAGCTACAGATGTGGGTTCAGACGTCACTTCAAAAGATGACTGTATATATAGTATTTAAGGGACGCTGGACCCGGTTTCCAGCAGGTGATGCTCCCCACCAATAGATGGAGCAGACTCTCAAAAAAGTTTAGAAGGACAGTTGATTCAGCTGATTTGAATGCAGCTCATTTCAGCCTTTTTCTGTTGATTCAACTTTTTTCAAACACATGCTATTGCAGAGTGCAAAGACACAATAGGCGCCATGAGGATAGTAGGGGGATGGCAGAGGCTAGGGGAGGGAGGGAGGGTGCCCCCCTGGGTTTCCCCCCCCAACACCCGACCCTGCTGCAGGTTAGGTATGGAAGAGTAGATTGGATATGGGACGCTGGACCCGGTTTCCAGCACAATGGCGTCACTTTCAAAGATGTACTGTTTTGTAAAGATGTATTTAAGGGACGCTGGACCCGGTTTCCAGCAGGTGTTTCTCCCCACCAATAGATGGAGTGGCCCGCCAGGAAAAGCCTCAATCCCGGTGGTTCTCTTACCACCACCAGGATAGAGGCCTTGCACAAGGGCCTTCGATTGAAAAAAAAAAAAAAAAAAAAAAAAAAACTCCTGAGATTTGGCAGTTGTCCGCATTCATCCCCGTGAAGCAAAATCCGTACACAATGGGTTCACGCAACGACCCCGTCGGGCTGTCGGCCATCCAAGACTGGGGATTCTCCAAGTCCCAGTCTGTGGCCCCGGCCAATGCCACCCCTTCGCTGGGGAGTGAGGGAGTTGGACTTCGTACATGGCCGGTGAACTTGCAGCGTGGATCAGTCGGTGCGGCCTCTGAATCTGAGAACGAGACTCAGTACCCCTTCGATGACACCCTGGGAACACAGCTCTCCGCATCCCCATGTGTCCGTCAACAACTTCCCCAGGACACAGCATTTCAAGTGCCAGCAGTGGCAGTGCCATGGATTCCTTTAGTCCCCTGTGTGGTTGATGTGACAACCAGGGCAACAGACGTGCAGCGGTCCAGTGATGTGACAGCATCTGCGGGATTGCTGTCGCCAGTGCATCCTGTTGCTGGATTCAGGTTTGGGGTGGGCACTGAAGATGAGAACAACCTCAGGGAGTGTCTGAGAAGATGTGCCATTGCCATGGCTGAGGGGCAGCTCCTGACCTTCTACACCGTGCCCTGCCTCTACGGCATTGTCATCTCCGCCCTCATGTCACCGCCATTGCAGCCCTGCTCTGCCATCTGGCAACCGTCGTGGGAGTGTGTCTGCAGCGAATGTCGTGGGTTTGAGACCCCAACGCCTGTTAGGCTGGTCGTGTGCGGCCCATATTTGATGACTCCACCTTCGGGAGGTGACAGCAGTGATGAACGAGGCATGGTTTGCGGCAGGCCGCTGGGGACTCTGATTACATTATAAGTCGTCTAATACGCGATGTGGAGGTGGGTGTGACTGATACAGGTGGCTTGCCAGGGAACGATGGAAGCAGTCTGTTTGGCAATTAACCAGGCCAGTGACCGCCGGCAGTGATACCACGAACGTTATGGCCGGACAGTCCAGCTTCCAGGCATCCCCTTCAACGCCTGCGAGTCCTAGCTCCACAACTGGCGACACCCGTTCCCAAGGCCAGCAAGGACGCCCTTCTCCTTCCGATATTAAGAACACGGACCAGTGGACAGAGGAAGAGACAGCGGAGCTTTGCCATGTACACAATGAGGTGAAGCAGTTGATGGGCGAACAGACGGAGGCGTATGTGCAAGCGAAAATTGACTCGGAGCAAGGTTTTTGGAAATTGGTCAAAGAGCATATGAAGGGTAAAGGCTTCACGTGTACCGCAGACCAGTGCAAGGGAAAGTTCCATCAAGCATACGATTACTACAAAAGATTGAAGTGGCATGAGAGATGGTCTGGTCTGCCTAGCTACTGGGATATGAATAGAAGGATGCATAAAGAGGACAGTGTCGATTTCGTGCTTCGCCGGCCGTGGTACGATATAACTGATTCCGTTGAAAAAGACACAGAGACAATCAATTTGTCGAACCTGCGGGAGTCGTCCGGATAGGAGGAGCAGTGCGCTGATGCAGAGGGGGCATGCGATGGGGATGGTGAGGGCGCCGAGGGGGCATGCGATGGGGATGTTGAGACAGAAGTTGCTAGCGACGGATCATAGAAGTCCACTACTTTTGAGCCAACACTGGGACAGTGAAAGAGAATGGCCATTAATGCCCGTGAGACGAGCGTGTGGGCTATCACTGGTGCCATGAAGGATCGTACACAGGCGCTGGTGCGTCTAGATAGAGACTGTGCAAATATGAGGTGCGACACCACACATGACATCGCCCGGCAGCAAGCGGAGGTGCAGAGGGAAGTCATGCAGCACGACATCGCTGCACAGTGCCCGCGAGAGAGTCGCTGCCATTTACGGGGATAAAGTGGAGAAAGGGTACACGATGCTTGCTGATGCAATCGGCAGTCTTCGTGCGCTGAAGAGAAGGCGTGGGGGGGAATGGTTCTCCTTCTGATTATTCCGAGTAGTTCTGGATTCGCACGATGGGTAGACTGCCCTGTTTTTCATTATATTTTTGTAGTTTTTGCCACCATGCGTAGCTCAGTGGTGGGGATACGATAACCCTGTCCCTTTTTTTGTGTGCAAGTGCTGATCTATTTTTTTTCAAAGACATCGATCTACCTGCCGCTGTAGCTTTCATTCCATCCAGGCCTTTGTCCGCCCTTCCAGCCACCAAGCTATTCAAGTGCCAATGTGCAGCTCGGAAGGTGGATCAATCAATTTCTCGAACTTATTCTCTGCGGACAGCGGTAGTCACCCATACACAGGTGATCAAACTAAGATTTGGAAACACAAACTTTATTTCTGTTAAACGGCGTTCGTGCAGTCTGCGTCGTCATTGTCATCTCTCTCTCTCTCTCTCTCTCTCTCTCTCTCTCTCTCTCTCTCTCTCTCTCTCTCTCACACACACACACACACACACACACACACACANTCTCTCTCTCTCTCTCTCTCTCTCTCTCTCTCTCTCTCTCACACACACACACACACACACACACACACACACACACACACACACACACACTCAAAATGTGCTTTAATTATTTTGCAACGGCCGTTTGCAGCCCGTTGCAGTGACGAAGTCAGGGAAGGTAAATGAACACAGTGACTATGGCAGATGTTTTTTTCTGTGCTTTCGAAGTGTAGTAACTCCCGACGTTTTCTGCGTCGGACGGTCGGAAGGGTAGCCAAAATTCAAATTCCGTGGCGTATCTAATGAAAAAAAAAAAAAAAAACGGTTGAATGTCGCCTATCATTTCATTTTTGCGACTGTCGTCACAAAGATGTTGGCTTTTCTATTTATGTCTTCATTTATTACTTCTGTTACGATCCTGGCCAATTGTAAAGTCCAATTGCAAAAAGAAATGAATGAACTTGAGAGGAGAGAGAGGGAAAGAAGAAGCGGAAGAAGAAAGAAAGAAGAAGAAGAGGAAGAAGAAAGAAAGAAGAAGAGGAAGAAGAAAGAAAGAAGAAGAAGATGATGTACTACAGCATAGACCAAAGATAATGCTCTTCTTCTTCGCCAACCAATCTCCTCCTCCTTATCTCCTCCCCTCTTATTCAAACAAGAAATAACAATAATAGTGTTGAATGGCTGAACCAGAATCAATGTCCGAATCTCTCTTCTACTGCAGGCACAACATGAGGTCCACCATCGCCATAGCCACCATTCCTCTTCCTCTTCATGTAGGCCAAGGCTATGGCGGAGTACTGCGGGCTGTACCCTCCTGTCCGAAGGACAACCCAAAGCAGCTATGTCGCTGCCCTCCTGTCCCAAGGTCAACACAAGGCAGCTATGCCGCTGGCCATTCAGCCGCCATGCCTGACTCTGTCCCGAGCTTCCTTGATGCGGCACTACCCCAACTGGGGCCTTTCAGATGCAGTGCCTAACAAGATGATGAAGATGGTGTCCACCATAGCCAGGCAGGTACCTTGCCACTCTCCTCCTTGGTCCTCTTTTCCCTCCTCCTCCTACCGGTAGAGCCCCCTGCCAAGATGGTGATGGGTGATGGTCCTGGGTGGTTAACACTAGGGTAGGACAGGGGAGGTGGGGGTGCGCCAGGGCAAAAAGATGAGAGGAAGGGTGAGTGCGGTCTTCAGAGGGGTTCATCTGGACAACAAAGTGGCCCAGAACTGTGGGTGACTGGCATCTGTCTAGTATCCCACCTCTACAACGAGTTCACAACCTGGGCTTTTAAGAAGAAAGAAAAAGTAAAAAGAAAAAAGTAAGAAAAAAAGTTTAAAAGAAAGTTAAAAAAGAAGTAAAAAGAAAAAGTTAAAAAAAAAAGAATGACCAGCCAGAAGACCCACAGGGGGCCAACGGGACACTACGAGAAAGGGACGGTGCTCTGCAGAGCTACAACGACCGCAGCCTCAGTGGAAGGGGACTGTGGGAGGGATCATTATGGCTGTTACGACAGGTGAAGGGGTGATAGGGATGGAGGGGATAAGGAAGGCTTAAGGGCAACTTCCCCCTGACGGAATGGTAGAGGGCATTGAAATACACAGTGGGAAGCAAGAGGGGGGGGTTGGGACGTGAGGACAACGCTGAGACAGCATAAAAAGGGAACGGGTATGGAAGTGTATGAAACAGTGTGGGTGGGCACAGACACGCTCCTCCCTCCAAGGGGGAGAACAGAATCATAGGGAGGGACTGTAAATGCCTGGAATCTGCATGAACTGAGGGAGTAGTGGACCTTTTTTTTTTTTCTCTTTTTTTTTTTTTTTTTTAACAAACTTCAGATCGGAGGGTCACTTATCGAGGTGATAAGAGCATCCCCGATAAGTGGCCCCCACTTTTGAAGGCTCTGCCTATTGGTGGGGAGCAGCACCTGCTGGAAACCGGAGTAGTGGACTAATACGTGACAACGATATCCAGGTAGCCGCCTGGGCCATCTGCAATCAGCAGGGAGGCAGCTCCACAATAGGGTGGGTATACAGGCAGTCCTAAGGAGAAAAAGGAGCATAGGGACAGATAGAGAAAGGCCACAGGGGGACTGTCCAAGCGATCCGGTAGCGCCTCGCGTGCGCTAATTCAGCGCTAGTCCGCAATGCGGGCCCGCGGTGGATTAGTGAACCTTGGCCGGCCGGCGCTTGGGGAGCAAGTGGTCGCCTCGAGCCCGTACGACGCAGTGAGGGAAGAGACGGCCCTCGTACGGAGCCGACATAGCTGAGCTATGTCGACGTGAGACTATACCCGAACTGCCCCTTGATTGGGGTAGGGACGCCGGTGCGTTCTGTGGTATGGCCCCCGCACGACTCCCCCTGGCAGCCTGATTGCAATGAATTACGAACTCACTTACCTCAAGCTCTGGACGAAAAGACCTAGCTACCTCGGCAATTTCGGAGTCATTGTTTGCTGACAAGAACTGGGCGTGGTGAAATCCAAACGGAAAATATAACGGTAACCGTGGATGATTCGGAGCGGCGCATCTGGACGCAGTGGGAGAGTGTGCGGCTGCGGTGGCAGCGCTTCGGCATGTCCAAGGAGTACAAGGCGTCTCGATCTGCCTGTCTACATAGCAAGGTAGTTGTAGGATCACTGATTTCGTGTTTGTTTTCTCACTCAATAGGGTCATTACATTCGCTTCCTATGGTCTGTGTAGTTTTTCCATTCACGCTAAGTATTGGGCACATGTATTAGGCACTTGGTTCTTACATCTCGATATGGAGGTTTTGAATACCCCTGGCTTGGTAATTGTGTCTGTCATGCTGTATCACACGCAGTTGTCAGTATTTGGGCTCTCTGTTGGTTTGTTACTTATCATTACGCTTACGTCATAGTATGCTTTGCCCCATTTTCCTCCTTGGTTTTGCTTTAGTAGCCCTGTCAGTCAGTTGGGTGGCGTTTCTCTTGGGTGGTTGACTTGGCCTCGATGATCGTCATCCGTCACACTACGCTCTGTTCGGCCTTCTTGCTGGTGCTTAAGTTGCTTAGTCAGAGTGGAGAGCGATTGATGAGCTGGGCGGTCTTTTGTCTGGTTGTTGCTTCGAGTATTAGTACGCCCTCAGCGTTTCGTTTTTAGAAACATGTATTATTAAGTATCTTAGGATTGGCAGAGAGGGATAATTGGTGTTTTTCCTTCTGCTTGTTTTATTATGTGCAATTTCTGTTCGTTTGGTTGGCTGGGCTGCAATTTCGTAGTGGACGCGTCGATGTGCTAGGTTTTCAATTTGGTAATCGTTGTTAACTGAAGGGATCGTTGGTCTTGCAACGGGCAGTTGGAGTGATAAATTTTTGGTTAGTTTGGAAATTCCTTCACGTAATTTACCATTGAAAAACCTACAACAGTATTTGGGGAATTAAGTTGTTAAAGATAGGAGTTTGTTTTGTTGGGTAGGTGAAGCTCCGAAGTCCTTTGGGGTGGCGGCACCATTAGTGGGTGTGGGAGACTGACTTGTGGCGGCGGGAACGTTGCCAGGGGAATTGGACCTTCTATACGTGGCTGCGCTAAGCTCCGAAGCTTTATGGAATTTAGAGTAGTCTACATAGTTGTTTTTGAATTGTTATGGAATTTGGATGGGTTGGTGTTTAACTGTTTAATAGTCTTTGTGAGATGGAGGTACGGTGGCTTATGATT
Organism: Chara braunii; assembly: GCA_003427395.1. NCBI lineage: Eukaryota > Viridiplantae > Streptophyta > Charophyceae > Charales > Characeae > Chara > Chara braunii. The sequence continues at coordinate 1,955,596 of BFEA01000027.1, read as the reverse complement.
GGAGATCAAGGCAAGTGGTGATAGTACTGTGATACCCGTGGAATTGCTAGTAGCGGCGCCACCTTGAGCAGTGAGAGTGTAACAAGGGGCGGTGGGAACGTTACTGGTTAGGAGGCACGATAGAACCGGTGAAGAGCAAACTTGAGTTGTACCCATTGTGTCCGCTAAACCACGAAGGACCAAGGGTGGGTGGTGGGAAACCCGTCATGGCAGCTCAGGCCCTTTGCAGGGTGTTGGAACAGAGTGGGTGAAAGTGTAACTCGTTACAGCAGCTAATGAGTGTGAGAACAAAGCAATCTGTACTATAGCCAGGGTGAAACCCAGGGAATTACTGATAGCGGCGCCATCTTGAGCAGTATGAGCCTATGAGACTATCAAGAGGCGGTGGGAACGCTTTTGGTTAGATGCTATGAGAGAACCGGTGAGGAGCAAACTTGAGCTGTACCCATTGTGTCCACTGTCCGCTAAAACCACGAAGGGCTCAAGGGTGCGTGGTGGGAAACCCGTCATGGCAGATCAGGCTCCTTGCAGGGTAGTGGAATAGGGAGGGTAACAGGGTCACCCCAGCAGGTGTGATCAAGGAACTGCTGTATGATTGTTCTCAATTTTTGGGAGACAATATCACCACGTTTAGATTGAAATTGGTTCGAGTTTGGGTTGAAATTTGGGATGATTTGGGATTATTTGGGATTATTTAGTTTGTTTTCGAAATAATTCTAGGGTTAAGATTGTTAAAATTCCTTGTGAATTGCCTTGCGCGTTTTCGAATTCTGCAGATTATAATTTGTAGTTCCTTGCCAATAGTGTTTCGACGTTAGAAACATGCCGGCGTTGCACTTCTTTTTCGGCGCTGCAAGGATATTATGTTATAGGCTGAAGGACTGGAGAGGTTTGTTATCGATTAGTTCAGCCGTCTTTTTCTGTGCTTCAAGGCTATTTTGAGGAGTTCTGTCCTATTGAGACTGGGCGGTCGTGGGACGCTGGACCTGGTTTCCAGCAGGTTCATCTCGTTAACACCGGGTAGAATTGTGAGGTCCCCGGCCTCGACCACTTTTGTTCTGAAATATAAAGTGACAACTTCTCAAAAAAAAAAAAAAAAAAAAGAAAGACCACAGCCCAGGTTGTTGTAGAGGTGCGATACTAGACAGATGAGAGTCACCCACAGTAATGGGCCATTGGGTTGTCCAGATGAACCCCTCTGAAGACCCCACCCACCCTTCCTCTCATCTGTTGCCCTGGCGCACCTCCACCCCCCCTGTCCTACCCTTGCTTCAAGTTGTTTCCCACATTACAGAATTGTAGACTCAATCATCAAATTGCACTATGGGACAAGATACAGTTTGCCATTGCACTTCGGCCACCCTACCTGGCCAGAGACCTCAGTATACATTGCCCAAACTGCAATTCAAAACTGTATCTTGGCCCGTAGTGCAATCATAACCCATTTTTGTTACTCCCGCGTAGTTTCCCCTTTTTCCTTTAAGGGTTGTGCTCTTTTTTTTCTTTTTTTTTTTCTTTTTTTTTTTTTTTTTTTTTTTTTTTGACAAAAACGCCCCCGCCAGTGTTAGTGCTGCTGATAAGAGCAGACACCACTAACACCTAGGGAGAGGCTCCATCTATTGGTGGGGAGCATCACCTGCTGGAAAACGGGTCCAGCATCCCATATTGCAACAAATAATGTCAGAGAATGTCTGAGGACTGTCTAGGATTATCTAGGGAGTCTGAGCATATAAGATGGGACCTGCTATCATTGATTGCCCTCCAAAGCAGGGGATTGACTGAGCTGGCCTGTAGAGTACTTTCCTTTTTTAAGAGAGGAAAAATGGATATGTCTGGATAATGTCTGGAGGGAGCCTGCCAGCATTGATTGCTCTGGAAACCAGAGGATTGACTGAGCAGGTGTGAAAGTGGACGCAAGATGGTCGCCATCGCCTTCTCCAACCTTGTACCTAGTCAGGGGATTGGGAGGAGCCACTGGGGGGCACCAGTGGGGACTCCCTCGTCTTCCCTGCACCCTTTCCCAAAAGAAGCCGCTCCTCGACCCTCTTTTCTAACCGACCAGTGGGCCCGTGGGTGTGGAGGGAACGGGTCTACGGAATCTTCTGCAGGACGCATGGGGAAACTGGGGTCTACAGTCAGCCAGTCTTTAAGTTTCAGTTGGTAGTCCCTACACTTGCTCTCGGAGGTCACCCTCCCTCCCCCCCTCTCCATCCCAAGACCCTGACCAGTGTATGTCCGCTTCCCAGCCCTCCCTGTCCCCACCCAGCCACTCCCTAGAAAACTGTAGGAGCCGTTCTCAGATGTCAGTGGCTCTATGGAGATTGTCTAGTGTTTGCTTCAATATTTGCCATCTATGAGAAAGTTCGAGTTGGAAGTGTTCTTTGAGTTGCTCCAGCCTTTCTTCACCCTCTACCCGAACGTGGTCTAAAGGCAAGGCGCATCGCTGCCACCACAGGACCCACAGAATCGTCCGTCGGGCCAAGTGGAACATGTTCAGTATGAAGATGTCGTCTTGGAAGGGTGGGTAGTGTCCCAATAAGATGGCACGCCAACCCACGACCATGGATGCCCGGGGACCATCTGTTGCCACACCCTATCCCACCACCTCCAGGTAAGAACGGCGGCGGGGCATTGAAGAAATATATGCTCAATTGTTTCTGCTATAACAACAAGGTTGAGCGCTCAACCTTGTTGTTATAGCTGCGAGTGATCAATTAACCAATTATTGGTGGGAAGGCACCGGTGCATGATCTGCCACTGCAGTGATGTGATTTTCGCTGGTTTAACCTTAGTGTCACCAAACCATCGTATGGGTGTAAGAAGATGACGTTCTATGTTGAGGTGCTTTTACCATCGATCGACCACTGTGTCTTTAAGACAGCGTTTAACTCTGAGCATGCGATATGCTGCTTTGACTGTGAGTCCGGACAAGGTTTTAGATTTGGGTTGCCTTAGACTGGTCCGTGGATCAGAGTTCCAGACCCATTCCAAGGGATCAATGGGGAGGGTCTCTATGGCTGCTGGATCGGAACAGGCACGTGCCCGATTTGGAACAGGCACGGTGAGGGACGGGCCACAATATAATTTGATCCTACAAGGTTGGCAAGATCTGAGTTTTCACTATTTTTGGTACACTTATTTCCGGCCACGATCACTGAGCTAACAATGGTAGCTGGTGAGGGTCATTGCAGTCTGGGGCTGTTATTTCGTGGTGCAATACTTGACTGTCGGGCCTAAACCGCGGCACCAACGGAAAAATCRCTGCTGAAGGGAAGTACCGCGGATCTGTGGGCTTGGTACCGCTGATACCAATGGGCCGCTGTCCTATTTCGAGCTGGGTACTARARGCTCWGGAGGGCARCGTACCTTATGGGTACCTGCAGTAAAGGYCACGGATATAGAAGAAGTAATGGGCCAGAGGGGGAGTATTTTTTTTCGGACGGGGGGCGGACTGCACAGTGAGCCGGGTGTACACCGCCCACATCGGAGCTCACAGAGAGGATCAGGTTGGGCTGGGATCGGAGCAGCGTTCTTGGCGTCTGCAGCTTGCTCCTTCATACAGCCCGAGTGGAAAAGAAGAGCGGGCGGGCGGCGGTGAGGAAGACAGTGTGCAATCACGGCTTCCTGTCAATCTACCATTCCTTTCTACACTGAACCATTCAATCAGCGTCTCCTTCGATCGGGTCATGTGGACCAGGCCGACCTTATTTCCTTCCCCTTCCTTGGCCACCCAGTCCCCCTCCTTCAACACCCTTCCTTTGCGCAGGATGGACCACCACCCAACCGGGACGGCCTCCGTTATTTCCTCAAGTGCTCTCTCAACATTGTGGCAGTACCTTAGTTCCACCCTCATCCTCTCCGGGCTCTTCCAATCCTTCCTTTCCTTATCCCAGAGGTCACCTACGTTTGTCACGCCATTCTTCACCCATCCTTTCCATGGGGAGTCGGAGCTGCAAAAAATCTCGCTCTGTTCGTTGATGATCCACCGGTTCCCAAAGAGGGGTTGTCTTGCCATCTTTTCCCACCTGTCGGGAGGTGGACGATTCGGGGGGGAAAGCTTCCTCCATATTTTTAGCAAGCGGGGCCAGAAATCGTCTCTCCTTCCTACCATTCTCCGGGGACACCGTGGAATCTTCCAATAGCGGTCGTCTAACCACTGGAGGGGGTGGACGGCCGGGGGGGCCGCTGTGGCAAGATGGGCAATTTGTTCTAGTGCAAGCGGCCTCCACACTGAAGGGTTGTCGAAAATCAGACGTAACACCCATTGTAGACTGAGGGCCTGGGATTGGCGAGGGGGTCCAGACTACCAAGGCCTCCCTTTGCCTTGAGTTGGATGACTGAGTCCCACACCACTCTACTTATACCGTGGGGTTTTCGCTATCTCCTCTCCATAAGTAGGTTGCCACCTTCCTCTTCAGGGTTCTCAGGGCGTCTGGGCTCAGGGGCCAAAGGACCGATTTATACCAAAGGGTGGCTAAAACTACATTGTTAATTCTCAAAGCACGGCCGAAGAGTGATATGTGCTGGTGGTTCCATTGAGATAGTTTAGCAAATATAGGACTTGATATCCATCCATCGTCCTCTGGGGGTTTGCCTAGTACTGACAACTTGACTCCCAAGATCCGGATGGGGGAGTCCGGGGCTGCCCAGGAGACGTGGTGTCCTTCCGGTGGGCGGCCCCCTTGATGATGGAGCCACCATCCTATTGTTTTCTGTCCCCAATTGATGGTCATATCAGAGAGGGTACAGAAAAGGTTCATTAGTCTATGAATCTCCTTCATATTCTGATGTGTGGCGTTAGCCAGAATGGTGAGATCATCCGCGAACAGCGAACAGATCGGAACAGCTTCCTCAGGGATGCCGAAGATCTGAATTATTTTTAGATCTTTGCTCTGACGGAGGTTGGCTGCTAGCGCTTCCATAATGATAATGAATAAGAAGGGGGCCATAGGATCCCCTTGTCTTACTGACCGTTGAAGCCTTATCACTGGGGCTAGCGACCCGTTGATCCGAACGCTCGTGGTGACGTTCTGGTGCAAAATGTGCACCCACCGTCGAAAATTAATCTCAAAATTCAGACGATCCAGGCATCTATCTAGGAAAACTAATCCACACGATCATAGTTTTTTTCAAAGTCAATAAATATGAGAGCAGCATTACTTTTGGATTGGTGTGCCAGGCTGATCACCTCATTGATCAAGAGTATGTTTTCTTGAATATTCCGGTTACGCATAAAACCGGTCTGTGCTGCGTGGATGATGTCCTCCATTACTTCTATCATTCGGTTGGCCAGAGCCTTTGATAGCATCTTGTATACAACCATCAAAAGAGTAACGGGTCGGTAGTTTCTTATGTTCATATTATTTCTTTTTTTATGGAGCAGCGAAAGTACCCCTTGCCATACAAGTTCCCCCAACTCACCCGAGTCCCACACTGCCCTATAGAAACACATTAGGTCTTCGCTCAGGAAGGGCCACATGGTCTCTCAAAATTCATTGGGAAAATCGTTTAGGCCGGGGGTTTACTCTTCCTCCATTTGCATAAGAACCGTCCAGATTTCCTCTTTGGAGATCCGGCGGTCCAGACGGTTTTTTGTGCCGGGGAGAGGTGACCCTCCATTGGGCGTAGAAAGTCTTCCAGTGCTCTTAAGCGGTCATCCTCTTGCTGCGGGGGAATATGAGAGGAAAAAAGGTCTTTGTAAAAGGTTCTGGCAATCTTTACACAATGTGTTGTAGTGGTGGCTAAGTCATCAGAAACAAGATCCAACAGGGCTTCGATAGTGGTACGGTGTGACCTTAGAGAGGCTAAACTAAAGAAATAGGAGTCCATGGTCCCTTCAGTATACCACTTTGCAAATTTACCTCGAATTCTAATTCCTTGCCATCTGTGTTGTGCTAATATCAATAACTGGTCATGCAAACCTTGAATCTCCGGGATGTGATCATTTGAGTTGTCCTGGTTAACCAGGTTGTGGAGTTTTCCGTGGACCTCCATTTCGTGTGCATGTCGTCTACTTGCCAATAATTTTGAATAGTCCTTGCATTTTCTGGCTAGGAAAAGGAGTCTGTTGGTGAACCATCGCACTTCTGAGTCAAAGGAGATTTCCTGGTCTTTCCAAAAGTTCCAAACATCGCAAACGTATGTGAGGAATGATTCTTCTTTAAGAAGAGAGGTATTAAGTTTGTAGTATCCTGGTCCTTGATCTGGTCGCTTGCGGAAGGAGAAAATGGCTACACATGTACAGTAGTCTAGGCCGGAGTGGGGGCTTTGTAGGAGGATAGTGGAAAGCTGCAGGGCATTCTGAATTTCCTGCGAGAGTAGGATCAGGTCGATGCGTGATTTTGAGTGTCTAAATTGGTCGTTGGTGCGGTGGCAAGTGTAGGTCTTTGTGGTCCGGTGTAAAAGTTTAAAAGCGTCCACCAGGCTCAGGGACTCGCAAAGGTCTGCCATTATTCACTCATCTTCTTCTACATAATGTGGGCAGGGGTCACGAGAACCCCATCTATCCATCTCTCGGTCCGGTGCTGCATTAAATCTCCGGCGATGATCAATGAGACTCCTTGAGGGGCCAGGGTCTGGAGGTGGGTCAAAAAGGACGCCCTCTTTGTGGCGGTATTAGGGGCGTAGATGCACAGGATGCTGATTAATTTTATCTCTAACATACCGAGAATCGATACCCACCTCCCCTGTTCCTCATCCACAACCCAATTAACCACCTTTAATCATGACCTAGGCGGGATCCAGATAGCTACCCCTGTTGAACCTGGTATCTTTGAATGCGCTCTGAAAGCCTAATGGGGCCAAATTGAATTATGTGCTTTATGGTGTTCTGATTTATCCATTAAGTGAGTTTCCTGAATATATTCATATAAACATCACGAGCCTGCTCTTGGGGGTCGATAATATCACCCTCGCCGCAGGCCACCAGTACACCTATAAGTTGGGGCTGGTTTCGAGCGGGGGACCTTCTGATTTTTGTTTAAGTCTTTGCAGTCTTTGGCAGTTTTGAATTGATGATTTGTGGTTCTGCACTGGTTGGTAAGACTGGTTTTGAGGTCGGGTGCTTTATAGACCGTGGCTGGTTTCGAGCAGGGGACCTTTTGATCCGCGGCTCTGTTTAAGTCTCTGCAGCCTTTGGCAGGTTCCAAACTGATAATCTGTGGTTCTGTATTGGTTGGTAAGACTGGTTTTGAGGTCTGTTGCATACGAAGTTTGCGGAGGTCAATTGATGTTTTCTAGGAGGCCGGAAAGTTCTCGATTATGATCTATTGTTGGAGCCCTGATGCTTTTTGTTTTTTTGTTTTCCTCAATGGTTTCTCCCGAGGTTTTTGGAAAGGTGAATTTCTGTTATGAATGGACCGGAGGGTACCAGTCCGGAGGCCCTGGATAGTTTCGACACGTAAAGACAGGAGGATATTTTTTAGTACCAAGGTACGGTGTTCGAGGCATTTTTGAGTTCGTTGTAGTTGTTTACCTTCTAGCCTAGCGTTTGTTTTGTTTGATGTTGACGTAGGACTAGAATGTTCTTTCAGTGGCTTTTGGTCTAGACCTACCCACCAATAGATGGAGCCCCTCCCCAGGGGTGTGGTCCCATTAGCAGTCGGATAGGAATGTGGTCGATCCAGTGTGACACTGAGTGGCAGCAGCTTGACAGGTTCATTACGAATTTCTGGGGTGAGAAAACTGGAGAAAGGCAAAAAAAAAAAAAAAAAACAGAGACCTCCCAACTGAAATCACAGCAGAGTGCTTCCCAGCCATCAGATCACAAATGATCTGAGGTGGTGGTTGCAACAACAGTGCAGAAAGTAACTGCCACATTTTTTGGAATAAACTCAACTTCTGTCAGTAGTGATCCAGACGCCCTCCATATACTTCGTGATTGAAGGAGGGCTCCACCCAATGAGATAATTGCACAACAGCAAGCAAAATACTAAAAATCTTTTATCCAGCGGGCCTATGGCCGACCCCACTCTTTTTTTTTTTTTTTTGAACCATTTACAATTCAATGATCGAGGCCGGGGATCCTCACAATTCAACCCGGTGTTATCCCGGCAGCATCAGCCGGTTTAGCTTACTCTTGCCAACATTCTTATACCCCAAAAGTCAATCCAGGTTACAAAAATTATAAGTTCTAAGCTTCCCAAACACTAACCATACCAAGAAAGACTGTCTATAAGTAACTTTTCCACCGAACAAAGGAACGGTAACAACTTCCCTACTTCAACCATTTATATTCCTACTCAAAACTATGCAGCACAGTCCCTAAGGCTCTAATTACTGAGAAATACCAGAGACTTTTCCACAGCTAAAGAGCAAGTGTTGTGTAACTATCGTCTTTCTAAGAAAGAGAAATAGAGGCCTAACAAACGGTCTCTTCCCACTTTTAGAAACATGTGCTCAGTTTTCTTCCTTATCGTGGAGAAGCCAATCTGCCAGGATAAGGCTACCTTCTGGTGAGACAGTCACCAAGTTGCCTGCTTTTCCCCAAGTCTGGGAGAACCAAAATCTATTTTTCCTTGTCTGACTTCGAGCCGAGTGTCAGTCCGTCCGGATCGTCTGTCTTATCAGAGTCTCTGTCGTGCTGATGAGTTCCTGGAAGGATGTTTTCTCTTTTTTGAACAGGGCTCTGTTTCTAACCTTCCAAATTGCCTCCATAATAGCACCTCTGCACGCCAAGGCTATGTAAGCCAGTCCTAAAGAGAAATTTTGGATTGAATCCGTCTTACCGGACAGTATCCATTCCTGTGACCAGGGGAAACTACTGCCTACTGCTAGTTTCCATTTCTCCTTCCACCATTCTCATATCTTAAGGGAATGAGGGCAGTAGCACCAGACATGGGTCGTTGTTTCCCACCCCTAGTTGCACCGAACACATTGTTCCCCAATCTCCATTCCCTTAGCTTCCAGCCATGTAGCCGACAATGTCACCAGAAGCATCTGAAGCCAAGCTAGACTAGCTTGTTTCTGGGATACCATCCGGGTCCATCCCCTTCAGTCCTGCCCATAACCCAAAGAGGTTCAGGTTTCCCACAGCAAAACCTGGTTCCTTTGAGAGTCGGTCAGCAGCAGTCACTACCGGTTGCTTCTTTACTGTAGCCCTCAAGACATGAACTTCTATCTTAGGTTTATAGTTGATGACAGGAGTGGAGGCATCCGGTCCTAACACCCCCTTCCATCCATAAAGCAGAGGTTCAATATGCAGATTGGTCGCATCTTCTAAAATCAGAGAGACCTCCTCCTTTCCCTTCCCATCAGAAGGGCTAAGCCACACCCTGCACTCCTGAAAACCAATTGAGGTAGGAATGGTTTTATCCTCTGATCTCATCAACTGCGCAGGGGACCTCTACCCAGGCTTCCGAGTCCACACTTGCGTTTTTATTCCCTGTGGTAGCCCTGGTCCCAGGATTCTCAAAATCTCTTGCCGATTGTTGGGGTCTACTATCCAAGCCCCGTGAGGCCGTGTTCTACCGACTCTGGTAATAATGCAATCCAGTATGACGGGATACAGGAGAGCAATGAGAGGTAGTTATCCTCCACATTATGAAGCCGTGGGAGTTTCTGTTTGAGTTTGGTTATCGACAGCCAGTCATCTGTTGGCTCATCCCAGATGTCTTTAATCTGCACGACTCCTCTCTCAACCCATCTCTTTCTGAAGGAGCCTTTGCCCCCACCTACTTTGAGTCAGGTGTCCTCCGCTGTTCTAATCAGTGGATTTTCAAATAATATCTTATTAATACTTCCTTTCTCGTCTCCAGAGGGCGGAGGATCCGGGGGAACAATTTGTGTCAGGAAGATAATATGCTCCGCCACAGCCTAGACTTTGGTCTCCTCGTCGAGAAAGAAGGGATGAAAAAGCAGGGCCATACGTCTGAATGCCTCGATAGGTCCCATTCTTTAGCCAACCCCACTCTCTTTTGGGGTTGGCCATTTCCCCAACGGATTGAAAAGATTTTGGCGGGAAGCTTCCTTTGCACCGGCATGCCCAGTGTTAAGGAGAGGAGGAGGGGAACGAAGATCTCCTTACTTTTTCGGGTAATACATGTAAAATACTGACCGTGGGATCACCAGTACTGCACGGCAGGATTTGGGTCACTCAACTGCCACACAAACTCTTTTCTATCCTATCCGGTTGCTAGTGGGACCATGCCCCAGGTGCTAGTGGTGTCTGCTCTTATCAGCACCACTAACACTGACAGGGGTTTTGTTTATATTAAAAAAAAAAAAAAAGGTATATAGAGAGGTAGCTGTTTATAAACAGTACCTCTGCGACCCAACCCCCCCCTGAGGAGTGCTGTATGGCGGACAACCGAAATGTCGGGTCCATGCCGCCTGAGCTTCATGTTTATTTTTCGTTCTGAGTCACGTTCGGGAGAATTTGTATACGTGTGTAGTACTGCGTACGGTTAGATGGATCACAACTTTTTGCACAGATTGGGTGGGAGGGGAGAGAGAAGGATGGATTGCGAAAGCACAATGGAGCGGAGACGAGGGAAAGGGACAGTGGGATTTGGAAGAGAGGAGAGACTGCCGCCTATGTTTTAAAGACTGGACAAACATTGAACCCTCTTTCCCACTCCGCCACCCCTCGGACTTCCCCGACCCCTTCCCACTCCATGCCCTTTCCCTGGCAGAAATCCTGTCCTGACTGAGCAATTCTGTTAACCCATCTTCTGCTAACTCATACTCAGATAAGGAATGGCCCTCCGGAGCCCCCCGGGGAGGTTATTCTCTCTTGTACTAAATTACCCAAGCAGCTTTCCACGCAGCTTGAATATTCGGAGTCAATGAGTAGGGGGGGATAGTTAGGGGTTGGCAGGTATCTGGCTCGAGAATGAGGTGGTTCCCCCTCCTCTCTAAGGCCCTGCTCAGTCAATCCCCTGGATTTCAGGGCAATCAATGCTGGCAGCCCCCCCGCAACTTTTCTCGGATGGTTCCCAACATTCAATTTGTACATGGGACGCTGGACCCGTTTTCCAGCAGGTGTTGCCCCCCACCAATAGATGGGGCCTCCCCCCAGGTGCTAGCGGTGTCTGCTCTTATCAGCACCACTAGCAACGGCAGGGGTGTTTTGTTTAAAAAAAAAAAAAAACTGTTTCTCTTTCTTCTTCCCCCTTCCTATCCTCTTGTCTCTGTTCTTGCTTTTATCCCCGTCATTGTGGATTTGATTGTTGGGTCTCTTTGCGTTTTGGCAATAGGGTCTCGATAGACACTCCTAAAAGAATCCAAAAAATTTTAGGACTCTTCCGAAAGGATTTTTAGGATTTTGTGCGGCGTCGTTACACGCAAGCCTAAAAATCATCTTTTAGGATTCGTCCTAAAAGGTCTCCCGCGGCCGGTTTTCATATGCGTATACGCAGCCGCGTCGCCAATGTCCGTCCATTCCTGCCAATGTCCGTCCAATCCCCGCCAACGGCTACCGTTCGTGGCCGTTGCCCTCGTGGACCCGCAGAAAACCTCCGATGTCCGACCACTGACCCGACGGACCGCTTCTGCACCAGCAACTCCGTGTCGACGGTGCCATGCGCGCGACGCAATGAGTCCGTGAAACGCGGGAATCCTAAATTTTTCAGTAGGTCAGGGGCTACTGGAAAATTTAGGACAATTTTGCCTGGGGAATCCTAAACTTGAATCCTTTAGGACTCTTTTTTTCTTTTTCTTTTTTTCTTTATCCGGACTCTGGTTGTTAGTGATGATGATAATAGCATCCACCACTAACCCCCTGCCCCTGGCTCCATTCTATTGGTGGGGACTGCACCTGCTGGAAACCGGGTCCAGCGTTCCTCATTTACAGTATATTTAAACATTTGATCAAAGGGAAGTGTGACAAAAGAATAGCTGCCTCTTCAGCCAGAATCTGACCGCCAGATGACTATGTAAATTTTAGCAGCCCACCCTCCTGTCTAACCCCTAATACCCATTCATCCTCTCTTGCTTATACCAAACTCACTTGTTTGCTGTCAAAATGATGAGAGAATAAAACCTTTTATCCCTCCCCCCTCCATACCAATGAAGATCCACCAAAGCAAGCTCAGAAATAGGAAAGGGGTCTGGAAAGGCTTCTGGAGACCTCAAGATAGCTCCTGGCTGTACATCAAACCAGGCCAGGAAGGTAATCCCATAATCTCTTTTGAGATTTATCTCATCTTCTTCCCCCCCTGGCCACTCCATGTTTCCCAATTTCCTTCTTGCAGATTCACCCACCCAGCCAGTCCTTTGTGAAATTCTGAATACCTTTCTTGATATCCTGTTTTTTCTGGAGTGTATTAAGCCTAGATTTAGTCTTATCCCATTGAGATCTTATTTCTGTTTCCATGACCTGTTGCACAAGCTCAGATATTTCTTTGCCCTCAATCCTTACCTTTTCCATTGTGAATACACATCTTTTATACCTTTACAATCCTTTAGGACTCGTCCTACCGCCGTTCTCACATTTTCGATCTCAAAATTGGATTTAGGATTGTGCGCAACCAAGACGCAATCCTAAAAACAGGCACTTTTAGGAGTGTCTAACGAGACCCTTACTCATCGATCTGTCAGGTTATGCTGCTCAATGGTGAGTGTTTCCCTTCCCACCAGTACACCTAGGCCTGGAGGCACTGCACTGCACGGCAAGCTTTTTTTTTTCCAAGAACTTCACATTTGGGCGCCCCCCGTTTTTGAAGGCTTTCCGAATGGCTACCGTCTTCCCCCGAACACAACGCACCCTCACCTTGGCTGTACCGGACCGGAAATATAGCTTGCATACGTTCAATTTCAGGGTGCGTTATGTTCGGGGGAAGACGGTAGTGGCGCACTTCTTTTATTTTTTGGCGGGTGGGTCCAGGCTGAGCCATAGTGGTCCAGTACCGATACCGAGCTGCGAAAGCAGCAAATTTTTTGGAGTAGCTGATGAACATATTTCTGCAAGGCTACAAGGCCCCAGCCTTGCAGTCCGAAACTTCTCGCCACAAGAAAACGAGGCTGCAACGTCAAATGCTGGGCCCGTCATTGATAAATTTGATCAGCGGTCGCGTTTTTGTTTCGCGCCTCCAGAAGATGAGGTGTCAGGCCCGTGGACCAGGTGCCCATGTACTGGTGCTTTAACCTTCGCAATTTCTCAGAAGAAGCTCATTGACAGTGGTATTTGGAGTAATTTTTCAGTCTAGATTCAGCAATAATGAACACGAGTTCTATTCAGGGGAAGAGGGGCATATAAAGCTTGTCCGACAAGACAAGGGAAAGGCAGCAGGATAAGTTGAGGGACAGGAGATTCCCTGTGGAGATGCTCTTGCTCCTCCATAAAAAAAGACCCGGCCACCAGAAAAAAAACAGAAGGAAAACCAAAGATCCTGCTGATTGGGACAGTAGATGCTATATGTCGAATATGTGTCGAGGATGGTATTTTTTTCATTTTCCTCCCATGGCCATTTGTCTTTCTTTCTTTAATCAACTAAACCCCAGTACAATCATCAACAATACCATGTCTTCTGTTGGCTTTCATTCACAACTGTGTGACTGTTGCTCGTGCACCTGTTACCTGGCAGCCGTCCCTTATGAGTCCAGCGAGTCACATCCCCAAGACCGGCAAGCTGCTATAGGAAACTTTACCACGTGTCTCTCTGTCTCTCTCTCGCCGCCAACTACAGTAGGAAATTCTGGCCTCTCTCTCTCCCTCGCTCTCTCTCCCGCTGAAGATTGTGGCCCATCCCTCCC
>BFEA01000027.1:1920911-1940938 GCA_003427395.1 Chara braunii | reverse complement strand
GAGAGAGAGAGAGAGAGAGAGAGAGAGAGAGAGAGAGAGAGAGAGAGAGAGAGACTCGAAATGTGCGCACAGAGCGAGACAGCGAGCGAGCGAGCGAGCGAGAGAGAGAGAGAGAGAGAGAGAGAGAGAGAGAGAGAGAGAGAGAGAGAGAGAGAGAGAGACTCGAAATGTGCGCACGGAGAGGCCTCTACAGTCTCTACCGGGCCCTCCCCCGTGAGGGGCTAGATTGCAGTCTCAAACTGGGCTGCACAACTTTTCCGCAAATTGGAGTTTGGACTGCATTTCTAACTGCGGCCCTGACTGGACTGCAGAAACGCTGTTTCAAATGCATTTATAAACTTTTTTGTGACTCCCACGTAGTTCTTCTTCTTCTTCTTCTTCTTCTTCTTCTTCTTCTTCTTTCTTCTTCTTCTTCTTCTTCTTCGACGACGACGTCATCGTCGTCGTCGTCGTCGTCCACAAGAAAGGTCTCTTTCGGAGACATAAGGGGCGAGGTCCGACTAGCAAGAAGAGTGGAGGAAGCTCCTGAATTTGGACGTCTTGTAATGCTGAAATGCAGAAAAGCAGATCCATTGCAATTTTCTGCACGTGTCACTAAACACGTCCAGGTTCAGGCTTAAAATCCCAGCCTGTTTGCCAGTGGAACCTCACCCAGGAAATCCCCCAAAAAAGAAACCAAAAAAAGGAAAAAAGAAAAACATGACATCAGGACAGTACAACTTTTGTTCCCCTTTTTGGTAGTCGATGAGGTCTTGGAATATTACCAGTATAAGGGAATTGAATGAAATCATTTGGTTGGTATAAGTAAATAGCTCCTGGAGGACCAGGAGTCAAATTTTGTTGAATTTAGTCCTAAGGCTTCGCCACACCAGTCGAGAAACCAAAGAAAACCTGATTTCTTCTTTCCCATGGGGCTGGTTGCCACTGACAGGTTCCATGGATTTTGCACAGTCGCAGTGGTAAGGCATCCGGTTGTTATAGCGGAGGTCACTGGTTCAATTCCGTTGGGCTGCGGAATGATCAGGGCTAGAATGACAAACTTACCAATAGTGTACGAGCGCAGTAACCAGCCAGAGGTGGTTACCTGGATGATGGTGTCTGTGTGGATGCTGGCACCGGTGGAGGGTCTTGGATTCTGCGTGGATGCTGGTGCCTGTGCAGGATCTCATGGATGTCTTGTCAAAATCCTTGCTGCAAGGGTGCTGGGGTGGGCTTTTTTTTTTTTTTTTTTTTTAAAAAAAAAGAGACGATGCTCCAATCTATTCGTGGGGAGCAACACGGCTGGGAACCGGGCCCAGCGTCCGTTATCAGAATACAAGGATGAGCTACCGGTGCCATTACCCGGCTTTGGCTAAGAACAATTGAAGAAAAGGAAAACTCAGAAACATTCAGAATCATGACCAGTACGACTTTAATTGTGTGCACCGAGTCAGAGTTGCGGTGGTACTAAGGCATCCGGCTGTTGTAGCCAAGGTCACCAGTTTGATTCCAAAACCATCAGGGCTACAATGACAAACTCTGGTGGGTCTCTCGATAGTGGCCTACATCCTCGCCCTCAGTCCATGCAGATCCTTTGACCATAGGGGAATTATACTGGGCCTGTCCCTTCACACTCATATTAAGCGCAGACCATTTTTTTAATTAAAAAAAAAGAAAAGAAGGGTGACGGCCTTGAGATATCATCATTGAGCTGATCGGCCCCAGGCAATTCAGGCTCATCAAGTTCCACCATCTGGATTCGAACTCCAGTCTGTATTTCAACAGTTCATTGGTGTACCCCCTGAGCTAGGCTCTAAGGGTATTGGGTACCCCCTGGGCATTTTAAATTCAACACCTCAGCCCTAAAACTGTCTTCATTCTCGGCTCTGGTAAGCCCAAGTGCACCACGAGGCGCAATGCCAACAGCAAAATCTAAGGCAGCAGCACCAACTGGCGCAGCAACAACAGGAGCAAGCACGGGAGGCACAGCACCAAATCCAGCTGCAGCAAGCTGTGCAGCGTGTGGCACAACAACAACAACAACAACAACAACAACAACAACAACAGCAAATGCTAATGCAGCCGCAACAACTGGCGCAGCAACAACAGGAGCAAGCGGGGGAGGCACAGCACCAAATCCAGCTGCAGCAAGCTGTGCAGCATGCGGCACAATTGCCAACAACAGCAACAACAACAATGGCAACAAGATCTTCTGCACCAACGCATATATGCCCACTCATTGCACCAAGCGCAACCGCATGACTGCCAACAACAACAGATCCGACAACACACGGGGTGCGAGGACCAGGCCCACCTCCTATTACAAGCTCAGCTGGCACAGTACCACCACCAGCAGCACCAACAAAGGGTGCTCCACCAACAACAGATCTTGCAACACCTCCACCTGCAGTGGCAGCAACCGCTTCACTGTGAACAGGAGCTTATCCTGCAACAACAACAACAACAGCTATGGATGTTCTGGCAGCTTGAGCAGGAAAGACAAATGCAACATAAACTCCAGACACCGAATAGTCCGATGCAGCCTGTGGCCCCAGACGAGCTCTCGTCGAACACGCAACGCCGATCCCTGCTACAGGCGAATGCTGACGTCGAAATGACCCAGACTCCGGCCCCGCTTGAACAGGACAGCTCGGCCCCTGCCCCCCCCTCCGCTGGCAGCCAATGATGAGGTTAAACAAAAGTTGGCCTTCTTCACGAAGTGGACCCTTGCCAAGATATTTTCCATGTTGGCGGATGGAGCACAGGACAAACTTGCTAACAAATACTGGCCCTGGGTCGACGACTCGACGCTAAAAGAGTGCTAATGTTCAACCCTCATGTTCTGGCCACCGTTGAAAAATATAAGGACATCGCGTCCATTGATTGGATGGGCGTGGGAGCGGCCATTGTCCTTGTGGTCAACGAGTTTCTGGACAAAATAGAGGAGTATGCAACTAACAGACTATGTCAGAAACAAACCACACAGGACTTGGGCTGGCCGGACACCCAAGAGGAGGCCTTCGTCCACGAGGGGCTGGCTTGGCCCAAGCTGCTGGTCCAAGAACTTTACACCACCCTGCACGACCCCCCTATTGCTGCACCCACTCATCTGGAGGAACAACAATCCCCCCACCACCTTGCAATACAGGGGGGACCACAAATCAGGGAGAAACACAAAGACCACACAATAACTGTGGTCACCATCCCCCGGTCTCAACGCCAGCATCACAAAATCCAGACACACTTAAGGACCGCCCCCCCCAGAAACTAAGAAATCGGGCGAGACTCCAAGTGGATGATGACGCCCCAGTGGAAACTCCACCGGGAGTGGTCATACTTCCGCTGACCCGAGAAAGAGAAGGTGGCCAATGGCTGTTGGGGCTCAGACCTCCTCTAGACTGCTATCCCAAACAGCCACCGGACCCGAAGGGCCTTACAGTGGAGGGATGGAGGGGCAATCCCTCCACCGCAGTAATCCTCAAGCATCTAAAAGATTGGTGCCAAGAGACATAGGAGGTGTCCGGGGTGCCGTTCTGCCTTCCTCACCATCATTCCCCAAGGGTGTTATACCCGGTCATTGTGTTGATGGATTACAAAACCAGATCCTTGAAAATACCGACAAGTTTCACATGGTTTGCTCACCACGACCTCATGAACCTCTCCATAGACCGATTCAGAACAAATCTTGCCTGGACCCTCAGCATGGTCATGTCGTTCATGCAAATCTTCCTAGAGGACAATGTGTTGGACAAACATAACCAGTGGGATGACCCGCCATTTGTTCTCCCAGTAAAAACCAAGGACTGAATCGGTCGTGGATGGCTGGGAACTGAAGTGTCTGGCCTGCAAACCATAATGGAAACTAATGTTGACACAGACATGCAGCCAAACACGCATAGCCCCCCTGAATGGATTAAATAAGAGGCACGATGATGCAGGCCCCCAACCTGTTCACTTCAGGGTGAATGAACTCCCAACAATGGACCCGCATTCTGCTCACCCTCCTGAGACGGAACTCCACACCACACACTCCTTGCGTCCCCCTCACGTGCACCTGCCCCCCCTAGTGTCTCCCCAACCCCCTCAATGCCCCCGATCCCCCCCGATTTTCCCCTCGAACAGAAGGCAGCCCCAATGGGCAGCTAAGCTAGCACGAGTGGACATTGACATTCCCTCGCTGAACATGAACGGTCTGGTTCAGGCATCACAGGGAAAAAAAGATGCCATTTGGGACATGCTCAGATGCCCGTTGACGAGAGCATGGCCAGATGTGATCTGCATCCAAGAAACTTATCTGCAGCACACACCGACCCTTATGGCAAAAGAGAAAAGTGTATGGTCGGACTCATCTTACTCTGCATCTGCTGTGGAAAGAGCATCTAGCGGAGTGGTCATCTGACTCCTGCCCTCTTCCAAGCTCAAACCGCTCTCAGTGGACTACGACAAACACCAAGGTAGATGGGTCTGCGTAAAACTGCAATATGAAGCCCTCTTCCAAGCTCAAACCGCTCTCATGGGACTACGACAAACACCAAGGTAGATGGGTCTGCGTAAAACTGCAATATGAAGCCGAAGACTTTTACATGGTCAGTGTGTATGCGTCAAATGACCCCGCAGGTAGAGTGGACCTTTGGCTCGGCCTTCACCACCACTTGCCTGACGATGCCCCAATTATAATTATAGCAAGTGACTTCAACACCACGCTTGACCCCACGATGAACCGCAGATCCACATCCCAACGTCAAAGTTTGACGCCCTCCCAAGTGGCGAGTTGTGGCCCAGATGTCCTCATGCTGAAGCAACTTATGACAGATAGACAACTTGAGGACGCGTACAGATTGCTCCACCCCATCCAAAAAGCATTTACATGCCTCTCGTCTCGGGGTGAGCACGGTCTCAGCCGGTCTGGCCAACTCACGAATCGACCTCACACTGGTGTCAAAGGATTTGATGGGTCTCGTTACCACAAGGGAGATCACAACAATTAGCCCTTGTAAGTCCTTCGACCATAGGATGATTACGCTGGGACTGTCATTCCATAACCACATCTAGCGAGGACCTGGTTTTACAAGTTCAATGCCTCGATGCTCTCCCTCCCCAAATTTAAAGAGCTCGTCACCACTTTCTGGGAATGTTGGCGAACTCGAAAACCGGAGTTGGGTGAAAGAGTGAACTAGTTCAACGATGGGGTGATACAACTAAGGCACAGGGCTAAGAAGTTCTCCATCCAACATGCCAGGGACCAAAAAGCTCTCCTTGACAAACTCATGCGGGATCTCGAAGAATGGGACGAAGAACTGATGAACGACCCGCTGCACCACCCCTCCTATGAGAGACTCCAAGAGGTCCGGGACCACCTCCAGGCCTACGTGGACCAATAGAGACAGGCATGGAGAATGCAAGCGAAAATAAAAAAGGAGCACACTGATGGAACGATGGGGAAAGCCTTCTTCAATAAGGCTAAGGCCAAAGCAAGAGTTGCCACTGTTCCTAGGCTCAGGCACGTACTGGACGACACAGCCCCGCCTGTGACCAACGCTTACACAATTGCGGACTACACTGCCAGATATTACACAAACCTCTTCACATATGAGACCCCCAATAAGCAGTTGGACTAGGTCCATCAAGCGAGGGACACATTGCTGCAGGTCATACACACGCGCCTCACACATGAGCAAAGGGGCATTGTGGACAGCCCACTAGCTCCACAAGAGGTCTGGGAGGTCCTCCAAGGCATGGAAGAGGAGCAAACATCTGGGATAGACTCGTTCACTAAGGAATTCAGGGTACAATTCTGGGATCCCCCGAGTGAGGATACCATGGAATATGTCAAGGCGGTGCAGAACGAGGGTTTGTTTGGGGGAATGATCGGACAAGGGGTCACAACTCTCTTATATAAGAAAGGGGATAAAGAGAACATTAGAAACTACCGACCTATTACTCTCCTCCCCGCCCTGTATAAACCAGTAGCCAAAGCTCTGACAAACAGACTGCTGCCCTTCATGAACATACTTGTCCACCCGGACCAAATAGGCTTCATGCCCAATCAAAACATCCAAGATAACAGCCATCAAGTACGCCCGACAGCGAAAACTCCAAGTTGCAATCTTTTTTATAGACTTTGAAAAGGTGTACAATCACGTTGACTAGGACTTCCTGGACGTGCGCCTTGCTAAGATGAACTTTGGCCATACCTTTTGTCGATGGGCTGCTACACAGATCGGCTATAAAGAACATAACGGTCAACGGTCACCTCTCACCACCGATACACCTTCAGAGGTCAGTACGTCAGGGTGACCCCATAGCGCCATTGTTGTTTGTTATAGTCATGGAGACCCTTGCATCGCTAATTAGATCCGATCCCCAGATTAGCAAGGTGCCTATCCCAGATGTACCTCAACAACTTATACCAGTAACATCGCTGTTTGCGGACGACCTCACCGTCCTTCTACGTGCAGACTCGGCCAGCCTCCAAGCCCTCACCGAAGTGATACATCTCTTCTCCTTGGCAGCTGACATATGAGTCAACTGGGGATCCAAGACAGAGGACCGGTGGCTCCACCCGCAGGGACACGCCCCCCCGACCGAGCCGGCTGTGGCCTGGGCCCGTAAGGAAGACGCAATTAGGGTGTTGGGGGTGAGACTCACTGTAGTGGGGCCCCCGCCGGACCATGGGGGCATGCTGGTCAATATGGTAGTGGACAGACTAGCGAAATGGGAAGAATTACACACCTCGTTGGTAGGGCGGGCATTAGCAATTAACAGCGTCATCCTAGCGGCCATTTGGTACAAATTGGCAGTATGGTCAATAAACAAGCAACAACATGTCAGGCTAAAGAGAGCGCTTACAACGTACCTGTGGCAAAACAGTACCCAGACCCAAGGCTGCATTAGTCGGATCAAATGGGACGTGCTCACACAACCCAGAGTCGTAGGGGGGCCGGGGATCCTGGACCCCGAAAGACAGAGCGAAGCCCTTATCTTCAAAGTCCTCATCAGGTTGCTCATTAGGAAAAACATTCCCTAGGAACCCTTGGCTCGTCTCCAGATAGCAAATCTGGCCTCGGGGACAGACACAGACCGAAACATACACCCGTTCCAATGGTTGACCAACAATCACTGGACCATACTGTCACCCCCAAAGAATGCGCAAATTGTTGACCCTGCGCAGGCAACAAAGAAAGATATAACATTGGATCCGCTCCGCCAGCTCTGGCCCTACATGCTCAAGTTGTGGGGACAACAGGGACCGCGGCAAAAAATGCCACCCAACAGGTGGCACGATATATGGAGGCAACCCCTCTTTGGCAACCCGAATATCCTCCAAGAAACGGGAGTCCCCTTTGCGCTAACAACGAACTCGCTCTGGCTCATCTGGCTAAGAAGGGCGTCTATACGGTTGCAAGAGAGGCTCAAATATGTAAAGAACGTGGAAGATAAGGCTGACCGGTTAAGAGAGGCTCTCCCCCTGGCTTGGCAGCGCACACTCAAGGAAGGGCCCACTGTCCTGCAAGATGACTGGGTAGTTAAATTTCCTGATTTGCCCCTCCCCTTGACCATCAACGAGGTCAAGGCCAGGGAAAGCAACGATGGGCCATGTGAACAAGAAGCATACGAACCCCAATCGCCCACAGCCAGACTATCAAAGCTAACAAGGAAGGAGCATTTGGACACAACATATGAGTGGGGAGGACTCATGCAGGTCAGAGTGGTGGGGGACCCCGAGGATGACTTTTATGTGTACGAAAGCATCACGCCCGTGACCAAGCTCCCATTCGACCCATCTGAATGGGAATGGCCAGGATCCCAACCCATGCATGTATGGGATTATACAGTCAAAGGGGGGTATAGGGCGTCACGCCGGGACCAGCAGATTAACCACATAATAGCAAGCAGATGGGCACGGGAATCGCCACTGGAACCCAAGCTCTCAGAATCCTTTACCTGGTCCAAATATGAGAAAATTATCAGCTCGAATCATAGGTCTCTGCAATGGCAGATTCTCCATCGCTGCCTCCCCACCCCCGACTGGCTTGTGTCACGAACCGACCTTGAACAGCAAGGGAAGTCGTCACCCATATGTGCCCATTGTGGCAGATCCCGACAGCCAGCCCGAGCAACCCTCAAACACTGTCTGTTGGCGTGTCCTATGGTTACCCAATTATGGCAGTGGTGGGATGCGGTCTTCCACTCCCTCACCGGCCACCATATACCTTGGGCTCTTGGGCTCCTACTATTGGGAGAACAGCGACAGCTGCTGGCCCACTGGTCCCATTTTGCAACCAACCTTTTCTCCTACACAAGGCTGCACCTCCTCATGCTTGCCTGGAGAGCCCGATGCTCCTTTGAAAGGAAGGACCATCAATTTGGACTGCAGCAGGCACAACAAGCCATCGTGGAAGACATCAGAGCCACGACCCAGCAAGCCTGGCAGTCCATGAAGCGACAACACTTCGAAGAGAAAGACCCCCTTGCCAGACAAGCGATCAGCGACTCCTCCATGCAAATATGGCAGGACCCGAAAGGATTGTTTTCGGTCCTGGACACTGATCTGAACATCGTATGGAAACCATGGAGGTCCACGGAACTCACCTGGCAGAGGAAACCATTTGCTGACTTCCAGGTCCCCTATCTCCAACCTAACTTTGTCCTCCTCCCAAGCCAATTGCCACACCCCCCGCCACACCCACTGCAACCAGTCCAGTTACCACTGCCCCCCACCCCCCCGCTGCACTGCCGCCACTGCCATCTCTCTTCACCCATGCTCCCCCCTCTCTCGCTGCTCCTCCGCCATCTCCCCCCGCTCATTTCCTTCCGACCACTCAACTGGCTGGCAACAACACGAGAGACAAATGAAGGTTGGGCTGACAGACAACAACAACAGTAATGGCACCAAGGACCGGAGCAACAGCCGTCGTCTCACTGCCGCATGCCCTGCAGCTGGAACCATGAACACCGATGCATCTAAGGGAGCAGGGCCCTCAGGCCAAGAATGAAGTCCAGGGAAGGGATACTGCGATAGGGCAGGCTACGGCATAACGGTTTGAGGGCTTAAGGTGCATGGAGTTGTGGCTGCTCTCTTCAAGACGCAGGACTACATTACACTCCAAAAGCGGCATCGCAATGGATTGCATTCCACCTCCTGCTGATCCTCAGGCTACTAGGATCACGAATGTGTTTTACATGGGCCTTGAGAGGGGAAAGGGTTTAAAGGGCTTCAAGGGCTTAAAGGAACAGACATAGCAATTATAGCGAATAGGCGGGCTGCTGAATAGGGCAGGGCTAATAGAAAAGGCGGGCTCCGAGATGGGATGGGTGATACTGGCAGCTCCATGGGATAACGGAGCCCCAGGATGCGACAGAAATGGCCACAGCCCTACGAAACAACAAACAACACTCTCTTAGCTATAAGATGTATCAATGGGACATTCTCTGTGCTATAAAACGTATCAATGGGACGCTGGGCCTGGTTTCCAGCAGGTGCCGCTCCCCACCAATAGATGGAGCAGCCCAACAGATAAGCCCTCAATTCGGATGGTTCTCCTACCACCGCCGGAATCGAGGGCTTACACAAGGGCTATTTCCCAACAAAAAAAACAAAACAAAAAAAAAAGAAGCAGCCAAATGAGCAGGAGGCAGTGCTGATGGAATTCCGATGAGAGGACGGGCTACCCCTCCACTGGCATCCATAATTCCCCGTTACGTTTCCAAGCCAATTGTAACACAAGGCAGCACAATGCAGGCAGAGGTGCTCAATTGTACCAAAGCTAGGCTTGGTATCCCCCTAGGCATTCAGACCGTTCCCAGGCCGCGGTCTCTTTTCTTTTTCGCCTCTTTTTTTTGTCTGTTTGATTGAATCATCTTCAAGTGGGTGCGAACCTTTGAAATAAAATAAGCGTTCAACTAGGGCCGAGTCACGGTTTCAGTTTGAAAATGCGCCTCAGTCACAATTTCGTGAATGTCGCTCGAACTTGCTCCAAAGCGAGGAGGTTGCATAAATTCAAATTACAATGAGTGATTGCTGGTGATTTTGAGCATACGGAAGCTATCACCAGCTTTATTTGAGAACTAATTAAGAACTAATTCAGAAAGATCTGCAAAAAAACTGTAGAATTCATGGACATCTCCAATCCCTGCTTCTACCTGCAATGAATTGCAGGTTTCAGGCGGGTTGTGCACTGACTAGGTGTGACTGTGTTTACTGTTTGGTCTGTCGTAGGTATAGGGAAGTCGGGCTGAAGTACACTGTGCCCGACAAGGGAAACGAGCAGCGCTATGATTTCCAGCACAGGGTCTTTGTCTTCAGGGCGCTAGTTTCCTCATCATGGTGGTGCTGTTTGGGGGTTGGGGGTGCTGCCATCATCAGCAACTTCAAAGGCAGCCATATCCACCTTCTTCATCGCACTGGTGGATTTATCTTCTTCTTCATCGAATACTGGTCTTCTCCTCCATAGGAGCTATGGGCGCTGCTTGATGGAAGCGCTGTGGTTTGTGTCATCTGATAGGCACCAGATCAGCGCCTGTGACCTGCAGACTTACGGGGTCTGGACCCCAATGGCATGACAGTGGACTTCCATACCGGGTCCCGGGGTTTGGAGGTCGAAGGAGGGAGTTGACGACTCCACTAAAATTCGTTAACTGCTGTTGGGGGATTGAACGGGGGTGTAGGTTGAAGCCGTGGTTGAGATTCTCGGAAGCATGAGCCTTGATTGGAGGAGGAAGGGGGAATCAAGATTGGAAATTCGTAATTCGATTTTACATGTATATTTTGGCCTTCCGTTGCATATCACTCACGGAGTCTGGCCTTGTGTGGATTTGCCTCCTCCAAGTCTACTTTGCAATTGCATGCATGTGTGGGAGTGTGTGAATTCATTGTGGATGTAAGTTCAATCAGGCACGTAACATACCAATCCCCACACTCCAGGTGTCTCAATCAATCTAACCAGCTCTCAACTTAGCTGTACTGCTTTCACTTCCAGGCCTTTTAAACCACCAGTACCTCGCTCAGCTATTGAATCCGAGCCTCCCAGCATGCTGCGTGCCAAGTCCTGCCGAACCACCGTCGAAATTTTCTTTTTCGTTTTGCCTGCGGCCTCCAGCCAATGCGGTCCGGCAGGCCGAAGCCCAAATGGCGCGGCGCGTATACGTGAAGCGCCGCGACCGATAGCTGGGCCAGGTACTGGTGGTTTAATTACCGAGTCACACGCCCCCAACATACAAGGCAACAGGGCAGAGAGCCCCACCCCAGCTCCGACCATCATCCGCCTGGCAGCAGCTCCCAGTCAGCCCCTGGACTGCCTTCCACCGTCGATGAATCCCTGGATCTCTCTACATCGTCTATAAGGCCTCACGCTCCTGCTTAAACCACTAGTATCGATGCCGAGCCTATAACTGCCCTGTGCACCAAAAAGAAATGAATCGGTGAGGGCCTCATTTTGTCGGGCGCCACCAGCCATTTCGCTTCAGTAGTCCCGAGCCTGCCCGCCTCCCGTGTTAACCGGCGGGCATTTGTTTTTCAAGCAGGGAAAGGTAGTGGTGGTTTAAACAGGTTACGGGGCAAATACCCCAGCTCCAGCCAGCGTCGTTTTGGCATCGGCTAACCTAGCCTACTAAACATCACAGCTCTATCCAAAGCCAGTTGAGGCGATACTACCCCTGAAATCCTAGAACTGGTTTCTGCAGAGTCTGAACTTGAAGAGTCCATGATTGATGATTAGTGATGTATTACGCTCGTCCTGGATCTTTAAACCACCAGTACTTGGGCACTGCGCGCCGCGCCGGCCGCCCAAATCTCGAAGCAACGCGGGCTGTCGATTCGATTTATCGACGGCCCGCCGGCCGCGGAAATCGCGTAGCGTTAAGGCTAAGGCGTAGCCCAAGTACTGGTGGTTTAAAGACAGCCGTAGGTCTCCCAGTTACGTACTCAGCACTAGGAGATGTTGATGAACAGATTGAACCCCCCCCCCCCCCCCCCCCCCCCCCCCCCCCCCCCCCCCCCCCCCCCCCCCCCCCCCCATCCACCAAAAAAGATCGCCCTAATTGCAGACTCTCCTCATCGGCCCCAGCTTGGGACAGGCCTACTTCCCCCTCCCCCCCTCCCTCCCCCCTCTGTTGCCACAAAGGCATCCAGTTACCCTCCGAAATTATGCCGCTGCCAACCCTTTACCCTAATCTGCCCCCTCTGGGATATGATGTGGCCATTAACATCTACCCGGGCTCCAGAATACAGCAACCCCCTAAATCTGCCCTCATCCCCTCCAGGGCATTCACTTCCCACCTTGTGAACCCCCTGCTGAGTGGAGCTCTCTCCCTCAACACCACCCTCCATCCAACAGAAGTAAATCATCAAAGCACCAAGATGAGAAAGAAATTACTAATGGAAAATAGCAAAATTTATGAACAGAGAATTTTGGAAATCAGATATCTAAAATCTGAAAATAATAAAATATAGATCTAGAGCTATGAGATTTTTTTTTTTTTTTTTTTTTTTTTTTTAATGGGAACAAAGCTCCAATCTATTCGTGGGGAGCAACATGTGCTGGGAACCGGGCCCAGCGTCCCATATAGAAAATTACATAGGATTTTGAAAAAAGTTGAGAATTTGCGTATCTGGTGCAATTTTCAGTCTACATACAGCGATAATGACCGGGCGTTCTATTCGGGTGAAGACGGTAGAGCCCACTGAGTCTTAATTAAAAAAAAAAAAAAAAAAAAAAAGGCCCATGTTCGGATCCAGATGCAATCAGATGAACAGTATAAATCATTCTTCTGAATTACCTGAGGCAGCCGTCCAGGTGAATGATGATATCTCAAGTCTGTCGCCATATCCATGATGACTGCACTCTATTTGGTCAGGAGCTGCACTGTCTGGGGAGAAAAGTACAGCATGTCTAAAAAATAGGAAGAGAAGCAACCCCTCAATCATGTATAGGAGGAGCTGCAGCTTGCTGGAAACCGGGTCCCCCCACCACTTTTCTCCACCCCTGGAAACCCCCCTGCGCGCCAAAAAAAAAAGAACCGGTGCGGGCCTCCTTTTGGGTGGTGCCCCAGCCATTTTGGTCCACTACTCCGACCCCCAAAAGTCGCAGCCGTAAAGGAGCCACATATTTGTTTTTCCAGTCGGGGAAACATGCTGGTGGTTTAATACGAAACAAGAATCCCTTTTTTTTTTTTTTTTTTTTTTTTTTTCTGAAAAATAGATCCCAATACAAAAGAATCCCACTTCAATGTCATTGAAGAGACAAGCTGGGATATACCCGGGCCCATGCCCCAATTGAGGAGGCTCATTTCTGGTTCCGACTCCCGAGTATGCAGGGGTTCCTGCCTGCCATCCGATCTCAAAATCCCATGGCCACAGTGTCACCTTGTTGAAACATACTCAAAACCACAACTAAACCTCCCCAAGTGGGAGATGGCCCCCCTGGCCGATCATGCAGACCTATCGGCTTAACAGCTGTATGAGAGATGATGTGACCCTACAGCTATGGTCTTCACCCTAACAGAACGCCTTGTCAGTACTATAGCTGTATTTGGGGCAACTTTCAGCCTTTTTTTTTTTTTTTTTTTTTTTTTAAACATTTATGATGGGGAGTAGAGGGGATGCTGGTAAGAGCAGACACCTCCTCTACTCCCCTAGATGGATAGATGGCTCCGTTCCTATTGGTGGGGCAACTTTCAGCCTAGATATGGTGATAATGACTCGGTATCCAGTTCGGGTGAAAACCGTACTAGACTGCATAGGACGGCTAGTAGTCCAAGAGGACTTTTGAATCATAACAGTGTAGTCTGTTGGTTTTGGAGAGGGAGAGGCGCATCCATGATAGACTCCAATCGCCTAAGACTGACAGCCCATAAAGCACTCCTCGGGGCGACAGAAAGCTGAAAATGTCTCTTACCTTTTTTTCTCTTTTGTGGATTGCTTGGTCCATCCCATTGGCCCATTGGCTCATTGGTTGGGACCATCATGCTGCCTTCCCCCTTTCCCATAACCTCCCTGACTACTTTTTTTCCTTTTTTAAAAGAAACTTTCTGCGGTACACCCTGGCTTGGCTTGTTGCTGTACTTACCACGATGTCAAACACCATTGCTTACTCTATGCCCTCCCATTATTTGTTTTTCTCTTCTTTTGTTTTGTTTTTGTCCTCAGAGTTTTACTTCGAGGGAGACTCCTCTTAAAAGGGAGGGAGGGTTCACTTCTGGCAGCTCCTGGATTGGGCTTGTCAGGACTGCTGCATCAGTTGAAGGCCTGTCTCGGCCTTGCTAATGTGTGCAAATCCGGCCTCTGCAGCCCGATCAGACACCTGAGATTTCCATTTCCTTTTACCCGTCGTCAGGACTATAAATGAAAAGGGGCCATAAAATAACACGCATTATACAACATCTACTCATAGTGTCATCTAGTGCAACTGACATACCTCAAAGATTTGCACAGACCTTAGACCCATGAACCCAGTAGGGACCAGACAGCAACCGTCGGAGTAAAGGAGAGGCAAAGGCCTCGCCGAACCACTCTCGAAATGTGAAAAAGACAAAAATGTGGCGGGTGCATCTGGCCATATTCTACCGGGAAGTTCATTCTCATTTTGCACATTTCGAGAGTGGTGTGGTGATCCCCAAAGTCATAGAGATGCCACGAAGGCTCTGACTCTGACAGAAATCTGGCATCCATAACAACAGCATTCTCACCTCCCAAATTACACAGAACAGACAGCCTGGGCCCAAGAGCCTGCGCCGCATAGCCCCAGCCGCGCTGTAGGGGGGTGATCCTTGGGGAACTCCTCCCACTAGAATCCAATTTTTATTTCATGTTTTCGTTTTGTTTTCGTTTTTCATTTGATAATAATAGAATCTAATTTTGTCATCCCAGGCCAAGATTGGGCCCACTGATTCATCATCTCCCACTTATCCCCGTAGTACTCCCACCACCCCCAGATTCTTCCTGCCGGTAGTGATAAATGTCAGCGGTACAAAGGTAGGTCGCGGATATGAATGGCCATCAGCACCGGGTAGGTATCTTGGGAGGCGGCCACAGATCCTACTTGGGTAGGTAGTATCACGTACCTGAGACACTGAAGAACGACACGCCTGAACTCGACAAAGGGACCTGCAACTCAGAAGGAATCATACGGGACGACTGTAAAGCTCTGCAGCTAACGACAAGTCTGGATATATCTCGCACGTGAAAAACAACGCAGCAAGGAAAGTGACGGAAAGCAGCCCGCAGGGCGGGAAAGATGAGACGCTTGAGGCTGTCGATAGCGCACCTGCGCCTGGTTGGAAACAACGGGCGACTAGGCACTGAAGATCTGCAGGGCCCTTGAATCCGGATACAAAAAAGTTATAATGGTAGTTACAGGAAAACGTGGGACATACAGGACAAGATTGCGGACGACAGCAAGGTAAAAATCGGGGGACCAAGGCGGGACACTGAGTCCCAAGGAATAAAGTGAAACCCGCCGGGAGTAGCCCGAGCCTAGCATCAAAATGGAGTATTTCTTGGCAATGGGGATAGCCCGAACTCAGTCTGAGGGGGAGTGGAAGGACTGTGTGATGTGGTAGCACGCTGTTACTAGTGTGTGTACGCATTGCTTGACGATGTAATTATGTTCCGTGAGATGTATAAAGCTCCTTTTTTTTTTTTTTTTTTTTTTTTTTTTTTTTTTGTATTGTTGATACTGAGTAATTCTCATCGGCACCGCTTACAATACAACTTGCATTTCATTGAAATGTGCGGTACGAATGGGAGTCAGCACACATGTGCAGCAGTCCGATAGTGTGGGGGATGGAGGATGAAGAAGGCTGAAGGGTAGGGCATCTGGGAGCACGCAGAACATCATGATGGAGTCGACAAGCGCACAAACAGCCACTGAACCAGGAACGAGAACTGGATTTCCAGGGGACGCTGGACCCAGTTTCTTCCAGCAGGTGCCGCTCCCCACCAATAGATGGAGCAGGCCACCAGCCAAGCCCTCAATCCCAGCGGTTCTCTTACCACCACCAGGATAGTGGACTTGCGAAAGGGCTTTTCTTCCAAAACAAAAAAAGAAAAGAAAAGAAAAAAGAGAACTGGATGAATCACCTGACTGAAGGAATGAAACCAAGGAACATGTACAAGATCCCCAGGTTTCTTCCCTGATTCCGTTCCTCCTTCAGAGGTTGCCTTGGTTTGTTCCCTGGTTCATTTCCTCCTTCGGAGCTTGCCTTGGTTGAGCTTCAGTGGTATGGTCTGGGTGATGAGTGACTTGTTGTGCAAAGTGGGTCTTTTCCTCTGGGGTAGTAGGCTAGCTTGCATACTAAGACCTATATAGGATGTTCAGACCTGCAACTAACATCGAAGAAAGGATAGTAACGAGATGGATGCAGCAACTAAACATAAGGAAGAACTGAGACTAGTACGCTGGTTCAGAGATGTAAAATCAAAACCCTCAAAGATTGCCTCCCTGCAGTGGCAAATAGAACATCGCTGCCTTCACACCAATGACTGGTTAATCAGCAGAACTTCTCTGGAACAAAAGGGGTTAGCAGGTCCTTGGTGTAAGTTTTGTAAATCAGCTTTCCCTAGCAGAAAGATTCTGGAGACTATAGAGCACATTTTTTTAGCATGCCCAGGTTCTATCTGGTTATGGAGATGGTGGGATCGCATCTGGGGACAGCTGGAAACATCTCACCCCTGGCCATGGGGATGGAAAGTAATCCTGCTTGAGGTCTGGTCCCCGGAACAAATTAACAATTTCACCCATAACCTCTTCACACTGGGAAGAAGAGCGACAATCTGGGCAAAATGGCAACGAAGGTGTACCAACAAATGGGAAGAAGTTAGACTCGATTGCCCAGAATTTACTGACATCGTTATACAGCAAGTGCAAAATGACATCACAGTGCAGTGGGAAAAAATAAAAGACAAACTACTACACAATTCCTCAAAAACAGACATACTAAAAGCAATTAAATCCTTCAGCAGTGATTGGCTCGGGAGCGACAAGGGGGGAAAGATTGGAAGGGTAGAATGGAAAGGAGAGACAGGGGATGAGGGGCAAAAATTGAGTAGAAATTACAGATTGATTTTCAATAAATGGTCTGAGGTAGACCCTTTCATTCCCCTTCGACCAATGCTAGAGTTCCCAAACCGCTTTCCCACATCCCCCAATGCAGTAGTCCCACTGTCATGGCATGGCCGAGAGGCCAATGAAGAATCAGAGCCATAAAGAGTTACTTCCAAGTAAGGGTTAGGCAATACAMTGGGCTAGAATCAATAGATGACTCATCTGGCGCCCTACTCGGGGTGAAGAGGCTCATGTCTGATCTCTGTCAGAATTACCAAATGCTACATCTTGTAATGGGACGCTGGACCCGTTTTCCAGCAGGTGCAGCTCCCCACCAATGGATGGAGTGACCAAAGGAAACCATAGTAGGGAGGGATGCTCCTACCACCCTGCCTACCATGGTTTTCAACGAGTCTTTAAAAAAAAAAAAAAAAAAAAAGAAGCTTGCTACTAAGACGGATCTGGCGGTCCTATTAGGGACTCAAGAGGTGACGCTTACCCCTATATTTAGGTATGTTACAATCAAGGTTTTGTATGCTAGGGGACGCTGGACCCGCTTTCCAGCAGGTGAAGCTCCCCACCAATAGACTGGAGCCACCCGCAGGATAGATAGGAGTGTATGCTCATATCATCACTACTATCTGTTATTGCGTGGACTCGGAAAAAAAGAAAAATAAAGAAAAAAGAAATTGTAGAAGATATACCTGGATGGCCAGGGAACAAACCTGGACGTCGGGCCTACAGGTCCACAAAGAGACCAGCAGTCTTAAACTGGACCAGGCAGGCAAGGGGGTGGTCCCGAAAAGGGGGTACCTTTACAGACAGACAAGGAGGTGGTCCCAAAAAGGGGGTACCTTTACAGACAGCCAAGGGGTTGGTCCCAAAAAGGGGGTACCTTTACATTCATCCCCCTGCAAGTGCTGGTCCACACTCCTCAGGGAGTACTTGTAGTAGAAAGTAGCCACAACCCTGGAACAGTCCTTTGGATAGGTGATTTCACTAGCGTCTTCACCCGAGGCCGCCGGTCATTTCTCTGCATCTAGACTGAAAGTTCCCACAGATTCAGCGATGATGGCCGGACATTGTCTTCGGATTCGGATGAAGACGGGAGCTGAGTGAGACCTGCAACGCTACTCAGAACTTCAAAAAGGACTGACGCGTCTCCTGACCCCACCTGGGACAATGTCCGAGGTGCCACAGAGAGTGGGGTTCTATCAGGAAGCAGCAGCTCATCCCCTTCT
Source organism: Chara braunii (assembly GCA_003427395.1). Lineage (NCBI taxonomy): Eukaryota > Viridiplantae > Streptophyta > Charophyceae > Charales > Characeae > Chara > Chara braunii. The sequence continues at coordinate 1,922,676 of BFEA01000027.1, read as the reverse complement.
GCTAGTATTAGGCAACCCATTGAGCCATGCCCCTCCCTATTCCATCAGTTTGTTTGTTTGTTTGTTTGTTTGTTTGTTTGTTTGTTTGTTTGTTTGTTTGTCTGTTTGTTTGTTTGTTTGTTTGTTTGTTTGTTTGTTTGTTTGTTTGTTTGTTTGTTTGTTTGTTTCCCATCAGTTTAACTGACTGGGACCTCTCCTACACCATATTACAGGATCGGCTCAAAGATTCCTGATACTGGGAGAACCACCCACCCACCACATGCAGCACCACATATGTCATCCCCACAAAGTTCGTTTACTCTTCATCAGACTGCCTGATGATGACCAGAGATTGGTGGCATCTATTGCTTCTATCTTTCCGGCGCTGCTGATGAGATCGATTGTCAATCTAGTGTGTAGGTCCCATAGTACCATCATAGAGCCCAATCGAGAGTCTCCAACTCATGCCCAGGCCTAGCTTCTAGTGCTGCTCCGGGACATCCGTTGAAATTGGAACGCTACAGAGAAGTTTACCATGGTCCCTCCACAAGGATGACACGAATAAATCGAGAAATGGTCCCACCTCTGTCATTCCCATCAGCACAAACAGCTGCCCACAGTTAAAGTAAGTCCATGGACCACCACCCCAGGCTCCTGCGGGAATGGATGGTTGAGCTGGGGTGAGAAAAGCAGGGGTTGGCGGGGCAGGATGGGAAATAGGGAATTGAGGGCAAGCTATGGTTTGTGTGAGTGGAAGGCAGACTTGATGGTGATCATTACGGGTTCAAGCTTGGTTAGGTCCTTGGGGGGGGTCCTTGTCCAGCTCGCCCGTTCTCTCCTCGATACATGATTCACAGAGTACACATAGCCTTAGGGCATACACACATAGCTTGCGAATTATATATCGCTTACAGGTTACATACAGATTCACATAATATATACACAAAAAACAGGCTGGGGAGCTGGTGGGGTCTAGTGCCTGCAGTAGGTTGGGAGGATATTGGGATAGGGAGTCCAGGGTGTTGCAGAGGCCAGTCAGTGTGTGCACAGTGATCACCTGGAACTGTGAGGCGTGGGTGTCCTGGAATATGAGACCACCTCCCAACCCATCCTCACGTCAATACTCCTAACGCACTCCCTATCCCAGTCACTGGTGGGGTCTAGTGCCTGCAGTAGGTTTAGGTAGGTTGGATAGGGTGCCATTGGGTGCAGTTCCTACTGTCATTCGGATACAACTGTCTGGTGGCTATATATATGGGGCCTGTAGTTCATTGTCTGGGCCTGCCGTCCGAAGTTCCCGTTTTGACAAGGTTCATCCGATTCCGCTTCCACCAGCGCTGGGCAATCTATCAGCCCTGGTGCCTATCACTGTTGTTCGGTCCAAGTTGCCTGCCCGTTGGTAGGGCAGTGGTCCTGAGTGCTGGTCACACTGAGGTAGAATATTGGGATAGGGAGTGCGTTAGGAGTATTGATGTGAGGATGGGTTGGGAGGTGGTCTCATATTCCAGGACACCCACGCCTCACAGTTCCAGGTGATCACTGTGCACACACTGACTGGCCTCTGCAACACCCTGGACTTGAAAAAAAATAAAAAAAAGATGTGCTCCAAAAAAAAATAAAAAAAAGATGTGCTCCATCTGTGTTTCTATAACTGCAGCATGGTATTCGGCATTTCATCGCATCATGAACTGGAGAATCTTCACTAGATCCTTGAATCAAACCTTGAATTTCTCTTTTTAGGTCCTTGGCCAGTCACAAAGAGGAGGAGGAGGGGGGAGGAGGGGGC
>BFEA01000027.1:1901656-1920182 GCA_003427395.1 Chara braunii | reverse complement strand
AAAACAGAAAAACACCTGATGCTCAGAGAATGGATTCATTCTTTTCTTCCTTTTTTTTTTTTTAAATGGCCATAGCAGACCTACTAGGGGGGGTGATACGAGCAGCCTCCCCTAGTAAGCCTGTTGCTGGCCGCTCCATCTATTGGTGGGGATCATCACCTGCTGGAAACCGGGTAAGGATGGATTCATTCTACGCAGTAATCATTGTAAAACCCATGGGACGCTGGACCTAGTTCGTAGCAGATCCAGCTCCCTATAAATCGATAGGAGCAATTTGGGGGGCCGATAAAAAAGTACCGGCCTGGCAGTGGGAATGGTAGAGATCATGCAGCTGTTCGTCAGTATAGAAGAGATACGTTCTGACAGGGCTCACTGCCATCTGCACTCCCAGACCCCAATCTGCTTCACCACTGCTCACCTGAACAATTATTGGGGGGTAGGGACTGTTCAGCCAAACAGGCAGGTAGCACAAACCATTATATATTCTTTCCTTTCTTTTTTTCCCTTCCTTTTTTTCCCTTCTTTCTCTTTTTTGAAAGGCCGACGACGGCCTTGAGATATCATCATTGAACTGACCGGCCCCAGGTACTCAGAACTATTTTATTCTGGTCATCTGATTATATCTGGATTCAAACTTGGATCTGTATGTCAACAGCTCATGGGTGTATAAACCAACTGAGTTAGGCCCATCAGTTAAACCATGTTCCCTAAGGCGTTGTGAAGCAGGCCTTTTTCTGACGCCTTTTGAGAATGCTACCTAGTCCCAAGGGTGGCAGGCTGTCAGAAACAATGGGATCCTCACCAAAAAAAAGGGCCAGTAATAGGCTTCTGATGGATGTTGCAAGGAAAATGAGCGATAGCGAAATTCAGAAACCAAGCCGCATCATACACATGAAACCAGATAGTCTTGACCTCGAACCAAAAGTAGAATTGGAACTCGGCAAGTTCGGTTCGGTCACTCCAGGTAGACTGTGAGGACCCCGGCCTCAATCTTCTTTTTGGTAATATCAGCCTTGGGCACTGGGCCCGTTTTTTTTTTAAAAAAAAAAAAAAAAAAAAAAAAGGAACTCGAGTTACACCAAATAAGAGCACAGCAAAGCTCACAAATGACAATGTTGGAATAGTCTCGTCATCATCATCAATGAACCAATGTCGATTCCCTATCTGGCGCTCAGCGCCCAGACTACAAATGGGAGATACCTATCTAGCCTATCTATAATGCCGCTGGTGACGTCAACAACTTCCCAAAGTACGAGCAGATCTCGGCCAATGCCATTCGCATCAAGCACCAGGTATGTCCTTTGCTTCACTCACAACTCGATCCTCCACACAGATACCACATGCACCCGAAGACCACCATGCGCCCCATCCAGCAATGCGCAGGCGAGCCCAGCTATGGCTGCCTGCGTCCACCCTGCTCGCCTGTGAGCGCGTGGGCACTTGCTTCAGCGGCTGGCACAGCAGCGCTTGCGCAAGAACAGCGAGGGGCCGAATGCCAAATGAGGAGGCAGGCACTTTTCTTTATGGAAGTGGCCTGCCAGCTGCGTGCTGCCTGGCTGCACTGGGCCCCTGCCCAGAAGCTTCCGGTAGGTCCCAAGTGGCCTGAAGCCAGAATATTCCGCAGGGCCCCAGGTGGTTACGCGTGTCCAACTGTTGTGTGTGCAGCGTGCAGTTTGTGCGTCGTGTCTGGCCCAGGGCCTGTTTCCACAGAACTCAGGAAGGGTCTAGAAGCCCTCGACCGGGTACTGCTACCCACGGCCTGGGTCCATTCAACGAACTGACGCAGCAAAACTGTCTGAGCGCCACTTTGCGAAAAAGGACAAAATAGGCCTCATGTGATGAAAGGCCCCGAAATGCTCAGAGCGGGCTGTGGCCTCGCATTCCCTCCTCCATACTTCGATAGTCCTCTGAGAAGTTCAATCATTCAATCTGGCGCTTTTCCGTCTGCAATAACTTCTCATAGTGAGTGACAATCTGAGGAGCGGTCTGCATCAGTTCCTCCCTTGTAAACCACGTGTCTTCCTTTAGGTTCGTGTGGTGTCTGAATCGTACATGGAACTGCAGCTTCGGCTTCAGAGGTCTTTCCCGGCCAGGAGGTTTCGGCATCGGCATCTCTCGGTGGTCCACAATGCCGTCGATGTCGACTTCTCCATCCATGGTTGGGGGCAGCATTGACCGACGCGAAGGAAACTGATCGGTTTCTTCGAACGGTTCATGTTTGGACGCATGGAAAACAGGGCGAGTGCGAAGGTGACCAGGGATTTGCACTACATAGGAAGGCCCATCGGGATCATCCCCAACAATATCCAGAATCTCCCACGGGCCAAATACTGTGGCATGAGTTTGCGGGAAATCCCGTACTCCTGTCCCAGTTCAGAGGCCTTTACCCATACTCTATCCCCAACCTGAAACGTAGACGGGCAGCGGTGCTTGTTCTCAGATTCTATCATTGCCGCTTGTGCTTTATGCATGTTATCCACCGCTTGCTGCATGAGATTCTCATACCGATAAGCAAATTCCAGACTGCCTGGAGCAGCAGTGGGTTGGTTCTCAGGTAGCAGGAAGTCCAGATGGAGTCCAGGCTTGAATGTTAGTTGCAGGCTGTTGGGACTGACCCCGGTTGCGCTGTGAATTGCATTATTGTACAGACTGGAGACGAGAGCAAGCTTCTCATTCCAGTCCACCTGATTAGGCTTTATGTAATGCCTCAGCAGGTGCTGTACAACGCGGTTCATTTGCTCAGCCTGTCCGTTCGCCTCTGGGTGATTCCCAGAGATCATCTGCGTTGCATTCCTTGTTCGACAGCTGCAGCCTTCCACAAATCGCTGGTAAATCGAACATCCCGGTCGCTGACTATAGACTTAGGCAAGCCGAAGTCTCTGACCTAGTTTTCCTTAAAAAACTTGATGACGTCGGTCTTTGTCTCTGACCCAATTTTCCTTAAATAACTTGATGACGTACTCGGTCTTTGATGTTTCCACTCTAACCTAGCGTACTTACTAAACCTATCCACGATAACGTAGACATACCTCATACCACTCTTGCTGGTGACCAGCGTATCCATGAAATCTTACAAGCTTTCACCGGGCCTCTCCGGAATTGGAAGGGGCTAGAGTAGCCCAAGAGGAGCCTGTGTCCGAGGATTGTCACGTTGACAGACTTGGCAAGTCTCGACATACAGTTTGGCATCCTTCATCATCGTGGGCCACCAAAAACGCTACAACAAGTTTGTTGCAGTCTTCTTATACCCAAAATGTCCGGTGGCGTCGTGACACTCTCCTAGAAAGAAACTACATAAAGACTCTCTATAGGGTACACACAAACATTTATTCTCTGCCTTCTCGAGGAACCGCAGGCCATTGACCAACACAAACTCATCGGAGGTGGTCTTGTCCTTTGCCTTGAGTCTGCGTATGATTTCAGCCATGAACGGATCCTCGCGATAGGCTTCCACCAAACATTGAGTCACATCGTCCGCAAGCCCAAACTTAGTAACCAGCACCCCAAGGAAGTTTGGTCTACGCAACAGCGTGTCAACAACCTTATTGTACTCCCCTTTGATATACTGTGGCTCAAAGTCATACTCCTTTATGACTTCGATCCAATGCTTCAAAGCATCAAAGAGTATTGGTTGGGTCTTCATACACCTCAGGGTTTGATGATCAGTCCTGACCTAGAAGAATCGCCCAAGGAGGTAGTGCCTCCAGTGAGTCGGCGCTTTGTAAATCGCATAGAGTTCCTTCTCATAGGTGGACTTAGCCAACTTCTGAGAGGGCATCTTTTTGGACATGTACTCTACGGGCCTCAACATTTTTCCCTCTTGCTGAGCAAGCACGGCTCCAATGTGATATTGGTTGGCATCCGTGGTCTCAATGAACGGTTTGTCAGGATTGGGCAGCTTCAAGACCCATGGTGAGTAAGGGCGAGAGACGGTTAACGGAGGCCTCAATTTTCAGACCACTTGACAGGCCATTTAAACCTAAGGGTCATTTTAACCAAATTTGCCACCAATTCCTAGAGTGGAGATCATACTAACTACTTACAAAAAAAAAATGAATTTTTTTTTTAAAAAAACCTATAAAACAGCAAGATAAAAGTGTGTTTTCATACAAAATTCACTCATTTCAGTTTTTGGGATTTTCAGGACTTTTCAGGCCTAGCCAAAACAGTCAACTCCAAGATCCCAACAAACATCAAACTTGGCACACGCAGACCTTCACCAAAAAAAAAACAGTGCCAAAGAAAAAAAAAAACAGAAAAAACTAAAAAAAATGATCTCCAATCCATGTTTCAGGGTTGAGGAGGTTAACCAGGGCTGAAACGTGGGGGTCCCTGTTAACCGCTTATGGTGAGGGCATGCTTCAGATGTCTGAAAGCAGCTTCACACCTATCTGTCCACTCCCCTGGTGTGTCAAGGTGTGTGAGATCCGACAAGGGTGCGGCCACTATGCTATAGTTCTGCATAAAATTGCGGTAGGAGTCAGTCATACCCAGAAAGACCTCACCTCAATCACAGACTGAGGATACGACCAGTCACGAATGCTAGCCACCTTCGCGTCATCGAGCTTCAATCCCTCAGCGGAAATCTCATGACCCAAGTACAAGATCCGGGTGTGGCCAAACTCGCACTTCTCCTGGTTAATCTTAAACTGGTGTTGCCGAAGGAGAGTGAGTACTTTATCTACATGGGCTACATGCTCCTCGACAGTCCTACTAAAAATAAGCATGCCATCGAGGTACACGATGACAAACTTTCTAAGTAGTCATGAAATATCTTGTTCATCGTGTGCTGAAAGGTGTCAGGAGCATTGTAAAGGCTGAAAGGCATAACCACAAACTCGTACAGACCGTACCTGGTCTAAAAAACAGTTTTGTGTTAATCCTCGGGGCGAATTGCAATCTAATGGTACCTGGTCTTCAGATCTCTCTTACCAAAGTACCGGCACCCTTACACTCAGTCCAATAAGTCATTGATACGCGGTGAGGGCTCTGCATTTTTCACAGTGATGGCATTGAGGCCCCTATAGTAAATGCACGTCCTCAACGCTCTCCCCTCCTTCGATACAAATAAGACAGGAGATCCATAAGGGGAGACGCTCGGTCGGATCCAACCCTTCTCTATGAGATCCTTGAGCTGTCGACGAAGCTCATCACGCTCCGCTAGAGTCATTCGATAGATCCTACCTTTCGGAATACTAGACCCTGGGATGATTTCTATCTCATGGACGGTCTCCCTCTCAACAACCCCTTTCGGCTCTTCAAATTGATGAAGGTAATTAGCGACCACTCCCTCTATCTTTAGAGGCATTTTCACCGGCTCACCCTCTGCAGAGACATACACTAGGTACATACCCTCCTTCGGATTTTGCTTATAATAGTTATAGATCGCGGCCGCGCACATTCACTCATAAGACTCGATCAGACTACTAGCTTTATGCTTACGCAATCTGGCAATCCCCCCACTGGGCAGCGTGTGTTTGACCACTTTTCGGTCTCAATCAAACAAGGTTGTGCAACCGAAAAGTAGTACATATCAAGCAAGATATCCATAGGGAGATCATCATTCACTAGGAACGATATTTTATATCTCAGTTCCCCTCCCCCGTACAAAAAATAACATTCAACATCTTTTAGGTAGTCATTAACTATCATGCGTTATCTGTTAGCACAAGTCGACTTCACGGGTCGACTGAGGCGCTACACTTGCCCCTGTAAGCGCAACCGATCAACACAAGCGCGACTGATAAAGTTCCTCGCCGAGCATGTATCGTAGAAGGCCCCAGCCTTACAGCCGCCTATAACTACCTCGCCGACGAACAACTGACCCTTAGGAGCTTTAGCCGTGGTCATCCAAGAAGCTAGCAGGTGTGATCTAGACCACTCCTCCTTTAGCTCCTCTAAGGATTCGAACACATTCATCAAACAGAGTATTGATTGGTCGAAATGTGCTCGCGGGGAGACGCCAGAGTCAATAGCTTGGGCCATCTCTTGAGAAGGTGAGGGTGTATCCACCATCTCGACGCTAGCAGGAACAACTACTATTCCTACTCGCCCGACGTGTTTCCCGAAGCATTGCCAGAAGTGTTGGCAAAGTTGCTATTGTAGGAAGTGGAGGAGGTATGCACCTGTCCCATCGTAGGCGGGATCTTTTCCGTGACCTTACGGTTCCGACACTTGAACTGCGTATAGCCATATTGGCCACAGCGAATGCAAGCTGCTCGGGCGTACTGATCTCTCCACATGTCCTCAGTAAGCCCCGCTTTCTCCCATGGAGGAGCATTGGGGTCTACTTAACTTTTTGACCGGGAACGTTCATGACGTCTACCGGTCGCCTTACCTTTTTGTACTGAGGCAGCGACTGACCCACCCCTGAAGCTTCTGCACTACCCGACTCTGACCCTACTCCCACCTGGAAGTCGTCGTCTAATCCTATCGTAGTACCATCGTTGTCGATGAACATGATCTGCCCCTTGGCCTTCCAGTTAGGAGGCATTGTCTTCTTCCCACCATCTGTAGTGGGTTGGTGTCCATGCCCGATCTTTGCTTCTAGATCTAGGCCCTTCTTGCTAAACGAAGGGAAGTTATGGACTGTGACCATGGCCTGACTTGCCACCACGTTCAATGGGAGAAATGAGTGTATCCCAAGTGATCAAAAGAAAGACACTAGAAAACAACACTCCATCACTTGTTTTTCGAAGTGATCGCTTCGCGCGTTTTCATAAACCCAAGATTTATGTTTTACGCGAGCAACGCAGGCTTTTAGAGTCCGGACAAAGAGGAAAGAAAATGATTCCCGATCTCCGTAGGGAGGCACCTCAGGAAAGTGGTGCGTAAGACCTGGGGGTCGTAGCGTACGCCAGGAACACAGATCAAACGCTCTACTGCGTCTGTGGCATCCCTTATTGACCTAAACTTCCTTGAGCTCGGGGTCAATATCCCGCCAGTGGCCGTTTGAGCCTCTTGCGGGTCATGCCACCTTTCCTCCACCAGCTTGATGAAATCATCCAATCTTTGGGTGACTGCCCAAGCACGAAAGTCATGACCGTACCCCTATAACTGTACGTACCCGCTTAACCACCTCGCTGCACTCCCCTCAAGATAGGAGGCAGCCACAAACACTTCCTCGTGAGGCAAGGTTAACTTGCACTTCACGTAGACTAGCACCGTCCACAACCAAGTGTCGAGGTCCTCACCCTTCTAATCACATGTCAGTGAGAAGGGCTTGGGTGATGTCATGGCAGCCTTCGGAACCCACTGTCCTTGTCTCGGGACCTGTGCAACTCCAGGCTGTAGGGCTTGGGTGCAAGCTGCTACACCTGCTGGCCTACAGCTACGCTGGTTGCGAGATGGCAGGATGCCCTGTTACAGCGGTCTGCGGCGGAGGTTGGGAGAACATTGTCTGAACAGGAATCTATACACTAGGACCTGTTGAGAACCCACCTGTCAAAGGCATAACAAGATAGGAAGTGGTCTGTACCGACACCGGAGGAAGTGTAGATGGGACTACCCCGGTTACCGGTGGGACAAAGGGAGGAGGATGTACCACAGGCCAGGCACCTGGCCCGGACGGTAAAGGTGAGACCTGAGCCCGCCCGACCAGCACGACCAGACTTCTCTGAATGTCCCGCTAAAGATTTGTATGGTAGTCCTGCATCTCTACCACATCTAGCAGTTCCCTCCTAACGGTCTTTACATCATCATCCATATGTGTCAGATCCATCTCCTGTAACTCCTACATGTTCGCTTCTCTCCACTGCATCCTCACTCTATATCTAATCCGAGTCATTCTCTCCTTCTCTGCCTGTATCTCATCAAATGCCTCCTGTAGCTATGCTTCGCGAGCGTTGGCTCATTGAATGGGGACCTCCTGAGGAGTTAACACTAATTGCTGGTTAGCCATCACACAAGCGGACTGACTCGAGGTCTGTGTGATTGTTGAACCAACAGTCCCTGGACTACTAGCCTGGGATCTCTGCTGCATCCAAGAACTACTCACTTGAGAGCCCTGTTGTGAAGAAGTGGCCGTTTCGGCCGTTGGGACAAATGTCTCTCTTGCGAAAGCCCTGCTTGCCTTTGCGTCCCTATCCCTCCTCTACTGACGCTGCCTTTCCCTAACCTGTCTGAATAGGAGGCGGTCCCCCTCAACTCCTAAAGCTACCTGGACCAACGGGAGTCTGCGGCTTAACGAACGCAAAATCCGGTCGTCTGGATACTCTCCGTCGCTCATATGCTACACCATTGTACACTGTCTACACTGGGACACACTCGGTTGCCTACCGCAGCATAGTGGTCAGACCGATTGAAAATAATTAAAAATAATTAATCGGTGGCATTATCAGTTGATACACGGTTTGGTCCCTCAGGTAAGTCCAGATTCCTGCAAACGAAACTATTTTATTTGACTAGTCCGCAAACAGAGAGCAAACACGGAAAAGCAGATAGTTCTACCTATGCTATCTGTCAGATGTGTTAATGGCAGTAACATCTAACTAATCAAAATAAAAATAACATCATTAGCGTGGTTGTTTGCAGAGTGGAATTGTTCCCGGACTTATCACCTGAAATCTACCCCTCCCCCAGTTCTTCTTGATGTCACTTGACATCAGCGTTCCTGAGCAATCCGGATAGCGGTGGTGTCTAAAGGTGTGCACGGCCCACCCCTGTGCCCCAAGTCAATGTTGAGTTGGCCAGCCTTGCACCATATTTACCCTCGCGTGCAGCGAGCTTTACACCGACCAATTGGCTAATCAAGAGGCAGTTTAAGGACGACCCCCGAGGTCCTCATTAATTATTTAACGTCGCAAACAGGACGACGATCACAACCAATAGAAGGTAACCCGCCGGTATTTATTTATAGATGTCTGGTTTTCGTCTCCCAGATAGGGCTGGCCTGCCCCTAATGACCTATGTATAGCGCAAAGGTGAACGAAAGAACTGTTCACCAATTTCGTTAGTCTATGGTGGACCGGCTAGCGCGCTGTGCTGCAGTTCCAAAAGGTCACGGCACAGCGGCGGCCCCACACATAGTGAAAACGTTAAGAGGCCTCATAAATAGAAGACAGAGCAGTACTTCGTAAGACATGAATTGTCATCAGAGGTGTCGAAGGAAAGTTCACTACTGCGTGCAATTTGAACATAAAGACCGGTCGGTTGACCAGTTGATTGACACGCAGTAGCCAACCTTCTTGCGAGGATAGCAGGGGACATCTTCCAATGTTTTTTTTTTTTTTTTTTTAATATTTTTTTCTTTTAATGACTATGCGAATCCGTGTCGTCTGACAATACAGATAGACGACAAGAATGTGCAGAAAAGTTGGTGACTTAAATGACATCGCAGTATTAATGATAAGACAATGATTTTTTTTTTTTTATTTTTTTTTTTTCCTCTCTCTCTCTCTCTCTCTCTCTCTCTCTCTCTCTCTCTCTCTCTCTCTCTCTCTCTCTCTCTCTCTCTCTCTGTGTGGCCATTACAGTTCAGGGGTGTATGAAATGACCCATGGCATAGCTGACGCACTTGTTGCTGTATTCAATTTCATGTATATGGGAAAAAAAGGGTCATGGCTGCAATGCCAAAATATGAGGATCTGTGCAGGTCCCTGAAGCTTGTAGAAAAGAATGATAAGGGGAGGAAGAAATGAAAGGCTGATAAGAAAAAAAACAGGATAGAACATCGCAGAAGCGGATGTCAGAAATCGAAAACAAAGCGGACGCACGTCCGCAGAAACGGACCACTTATTTATGTTCCATCACGTCAGAGAGAGATTTCAATGCGGAAAGAACGCAACGAATCACCCCCAGCAACTCCTGTGCAGAGGAACTGAGTCAGCGGCATCGAGAACCGTCCACCGAGAGCGCCCGAGAAGAGGTCGCACGAAGAAAAAACACCACAGCAAGAACACAGGACGAAGAAGAGAATCACATACAAAAACGACAAAATCGTGGAGACGATCGATCTGAGAGGCTCGAAGGATTTGCACAGCGCCGTTCAAGAGGAAGCAGAAGACGAACATGAGTATTTCATATCAGAAAAGACGGACGGAGAGGAAGATGAGGCAATGAGCGACGAGGGAGGTGACAGTGAAACTTTCGGTGGAGGTTCTCATGATGCAGACGAGGGCAATGGCGAGGAAGAGAGGAGCAGCGACAGCACAGGGCAAGATGAGGATGAAGAAGAGGCAGATGAAGATGAGAGGGGCGCGGATGAGAGAGATATTTTACAATTTCCGGAAAGAACGAGATGCAGAAGCGAACGTCAACACAACAGGGAGGGAGGCGCATGCGACACGCCCTCGAATATCAGACAACTAGTGTGGAAGGACAACGGAACTCAAGAAGGTAAGCAGAGTGTGCTAGCGATGCTCCCCTTGTAGGAAGTCGCTGTCATAAGGGCGAAATATGTTGGCGTATCCATGTAGTCCCGAACTGGCTGTACTTTTATCACTGAATTATCGATTTTTGCAGGTACTAAAGTGAATGTGATATTTCGGTTTTTTAATATTATTTTTTCGTTCTAATGTGTCTCTTCCACCAGATGGCACGAATTTGCAAAGAAAAACATGCGCAAGCGGAGAAGGAGAGAAAAAAAACGACAAACAAAACTGCGTGTTCATGAAGAAAATGAAGGACAGACTGTTTCATTCAGTCGCAAAAACCTTTGCGTTTTTCGCTGCGAAGGATGCAACACTGTACCCAACAGAGGACGGATTTTTCACGGCGCTAGAAACAACAGCAAAACTAATAGGGAAGAACGCGGAGGAAGGACTGCGATCACACGTAGCGGAGAGCGGGATTCGAGTGGTGATAGGGGAGTGCAACAGGATGATAACAACAGTGCATGGAGAGATAACATGGCAATTGAAGCATTGGTTTTGAGCAGAAAAGGGTCTTCTGCTTGTACGATCGCAACAAATGGATCATCAGCTCCCTACTCGTAACAAGATGCGAGCAGAGATGATGGAGGACAAAACATGGAGACGGAGCGGCAACGATCCTTGGGGTGCACCAGCGTTCAAGACGACACTCACAAAGGTTTTTCAGATGAGGAGGGATGACACAAACCTTGGCGTGGCATTGCAACAACTGACGTTTGCAGAAATGGTTTTCAAATGTGAACTCGAGCGGACAGCAAAGACCAGTAGAGTGGCCGACCAGATACAAAAGTTGACATGTATAAAGCAGGACATCGCTTAATCTGTCTGCAGCCACGACACAGTCATAAGCTTTTCGATCTTCAAGTTGGACCGCGCTACACCTGTTTTTGAGAAGGCCGTTGCATTATTTCGAGTTGGCCTGCCTTCTGTCCAAAGGAGTGGGTCAAATAACATAACGTTAACAGATGACGATTTCAACTTGGAGTTCATTGCGCCACCCCGTGAGAGAGGCAGAGACGGGGAGAGGAATATAAAAAGTTTGTGTGTCAGGCCTTGAACGGTGGGTGGGGGAGGGAGGGGAACACATTCGTGTCTATCAGAAGCTTCACACCGCAATCTGTCAGCAAGAGTTGCAGGAGGTCACTGTCATTGCATGTTCGATGGATAGATAGATAGATAGATAGATAAATAGATAGATAGATAGATAGATAGATAGATAGATAGATAGATAGATAGATAGATAGATAGATAGATAGAGAGAGAGAGAGAGAGAGAGAGAGAGAGAACGAAAGAGAGATAACGAGAGAGAGAGGGAGAAAGAGAGAGAGATTGAGAGAGAGAGAGAGAGAGAGAGATACAAACGGAGATAATGACTGTGACGTACGACAGTCAAACAATGATTGTACAACATATGTTGTGTTATTTATGATATAATATTGTACAAACCATTGTGTACAAATCATTGTCTTATTCAAAAGTGAGCGACTAAAACACCATGATGTATAAAGACCTTACACTTTGCACAGGAAAATAGTTCGGCAAAGAAAACACAAGGATCGTTGCAACTTGGGACTTGCCGCAGTCACCGTAAATAGAACTACGCGCACCAAAAACATGAAAAAATTTGGTTGACAAACATCACTCACAACCTGCAAGTGTTTCTCTCTCTCGTCGGTGCAAGGTTGGCTATTGCGTGCCACTCTCTCTCTCGGACTGACATGTTGGAGAAATTGTGCCACGCACTAGTGAACCCTACTTGTAGCAGGGTAGCAAAAAATATGATTGAGACTCCCGCATGCGTCCATCCGCAGAATGAATTACCGCAAGCCAGAAGAGAAAAAAAAAAAGTTTAGTTACTGCGTGACACTCTCTCTCTCGGACTGGCATGTTGAAGAAATTGTGTCACGCACTAGTGAACCCTGCTTGTAGCAGGGCAGCTCAGCATATGATTGAGGCTCCCGCATACGTCCATCCGCAAAATGAATTACCGCAACCCAGAAGAGGAAAAAATAAAAGTTGGCTACTGCGTGTCATTCTCTCTCGAACTGACATGTTGGAGAAATTGTGTCATGCACTAGTGAACCCTGCTTGTAGCAGTCCAGCTCAACATATGATTGAGGCTCCCGCATGCGTCCATCCGTAGAATGAATTACCGCAAGCCAGAAGAGGAAAAAAAAAAGGTTGGCTACTGCGTGTCACTCTATTCTCGGACTGACATGTTGGAGAAATTGTGTCACACTGTAGTGTACCCTGCTTGTAGTCGGGCAACGAACCATATTCTTGAGGCTCCCGTATGCAACCATCCGTAAAATGAATTATCGCAAGCTAGAAGAGAAAAAAGGAAACGCTGGCTACTGCGTGTCACTTCATAAATTCGGTCCATTTCCACCAAAAACAAACCGCACATGCCACATTCTTCCCTTCTTGTTCTTATATGTCCTCTCTCTCTCTCTCTCCATCCCCCCACTTGTTTTTCAACAATCATCGGCAAAATATTCATTTTGGCATCAGTGTGTATTGCATGCCAGGAGTAGTAAAAGGCTCAAAGATTGACAAATGTGAAAGAGCATAGTGTATCGTGCAGTAGGAGAAAAAGGTGGAGAAGTTGGTCAAGGTTTTGTAATTCTTGTACTACGATGTAGCTTCCCCTCTGATGGCAAGCTCATGATCTATGAGGACAATATCGGTTTTCTATCATTACTCCGTATAAGTGTGATGAAACCATACGTGCCTTGACCTGCCTTAATGACGACGCGGCAACCCTGTGCGTTGTTTTATCACACTCTCATCAGCCACAGACACAAACAGACACTCAAATGGGAAGAAACCACACAAATGTGCGACACGAGCTTAAACTTCGATTTTTTTCCCCAACAAGAAGTGCAATGTTCAACAATTAGTCAACAAATTTCCAACAACTTTTCAACAAGTTTTCAACAAATGGACCAACAATTGGACACACTATATTATATTTACGACATCTGTGATCAGCATTGAATTCCTTCACTTCTGGTGGACCACATGACACCCCCCCCGCCAAGCAGTTTATTAACATAGTTCCAACGGTTTATAAATGGGGCCCACATGTGATAATCCTGTCACAAAAACTGCCACAATTTTTATGTTGGTTGGTCCTTTTGTAGAAGGTTCGTTAGAGGTCGGACGATTGCTGCAAAACCCTTGATAAATCGATGATAGTACGAGGCCAGTCCCCAAAAGGCCCGGACTTGTGTCAAAGTCGTCGGTGGAGGGGCATCCCGAATGGCTGCGACCTTTCTCGAATTCGGTCGTAAGCCTCCCTGGGTCACCACGTACCCCAGGAGTGAGATTTCCGAAAGGAAAAACTCACTTTTCTCCAACGCAATCTTGAAGTCAGCATCCTGCAACGCCCCAAGTGTCCATTTCATATGTTGTGCGTGTCCATGGAATGATTTCGAGTAGACTAGGATATCGTCCATATACACAATGAGGCAGAAATTAACCATGCCCTAAGTTAGCCTGATCTTGTTGACGAAATTTTAAAATGTGACGTTTATCGTTCTTTGAAAAGTAGCTGTCGCATTACAAATTCTCATTAGGCAACGGACCCACTGCCAGGTGCCCTCGAATAACACAAAGGTCGTTTTCGGTTGATCCTCCTCCTTGACCAGAATATGATGAAATCCATGATGAATATCAAACTCATTAAAATACTTAGCACATCCAATCGCATCCAACAGATCATCAATCCGGGGAAGGGGGTACACATCCTTAATCGTGATATCATTCAGCTTCCTATAATCAATCCAAATGCGAATCGACCCATTTTTCTTCGGGACTAAGACCACGGGAAACGACCAAGGTCCGGTTGCCGGTTCGATCTATTCGTTAGCCTCGAATTCTCTGATTCTTTGCAATGCCACTTTTCGTTCCGCGAGAGAATATCGGTATGGTTTACAGTTGATCGGCGGGTGCATTCCGGTTTGGATTTCGTGTTGAATGACTAAGGACAGTCCGATATCCGTATCTGTTACACTGATCGCCCCTTGGTATTCGGTCAGAATATTCCCAATCAATCGATGAGTTTCATTGGGTACAAACTGAGTCACATGTAGCTCGTTGGGTTGTCCATGTATGGTAACCGTCAAGTGCTTCGTACCTACTCTGGGGCTGCTCTCCACAGGGGGAGCAGAGATGAAGGAATTGTCCTACCGCCAGGAAAACACGGTAGCGACCATCTGAGCATCTTCCTCTCGGATGACCGCGTGTTCTTCCGGGGTCACGCCATCGCTGATATCCTGCCAGCATACTGGTTTCTCGGCGATTTTGATTTTGAGCTCATAGAGTGTAGAGTTATCACGTCCCGGGGGTTACGAAGCTTCGCCTTCGGCCCCCTGCCGTAGTAATCGCACCTCCTTTCCGGAAGACAACAAGGAATGAGGTAGCCCTGAAATATCACAAAATGTGGGGCAGTGGCCTCGTATAGGGTTCGAGGGGGTTCCGAAGAATCGAGCATCCGGGATATTTGTACGAGTGGTTCCCCTAAGAGTAACGCGCATGTTCGTTGTAGATTTATCTCCGTAAGGACGAACGTTTTCGTGGTCTTCTGTCAGACGGGGTAATGAATCAATTGTTGAGCCATCTCGTGTATCACAGGATCGGCCTCGTCTCCACTGTCAGAGTCACTCATTAGTTTCAATGCCTTTCCTCTTTCATCCGATTCGTAGATTGTTTTCTTCCAGGTGATCACTCAGAGGGGTCCTGTGATTCCACGCGGGCGTTTCCGAGTCGAGGACGACGTGGTCCGAAGAGTCAGCCGCATCGGAACAACGTATGGCTTTCCGCCCGTGTTTCAAAGGATGACGGATCGCCTATCGAAATCCAGGTTGGCCTGCAACGCTGTAAGGGCTGGTAATCCCAAAAGGACATCATAGGTGTTCAAATCCAATACTATAACGTCTCCTAGTGCGTTAACTTTTCCTAATCGAAATGCGACGTTCGTCATTTTTCCTACCACTTTGATTTTCTCTTCGTCTGCTGAGACGAGATGATCTCCTTCCATCAGGGTGATCAGATCCTTCCTTCTTCCTGCCCGCTCAACAACTCTCAATTAAATAGCCTGTACCGTGGCCCCCGAATCGATAACAGCGCTGTAGGGGGTTCCCCATACCTCGATATCGCATTCCACTGATTTCCACGAAATGGTTTTGATCCGCAAAAAATGATAATCTTTTTGGAGTATCCCTAACCGTATTGGTTCTGAAGCACTAGGAACGTCCGGCCCGTCTTCGAGGGTCAGGGCTTTTCCTTTCCGAGCCGCCGATTTGGCGAGAGAGAATCATTTTCTGTTTGCTTTGCAATGTTGTAGCATGCGCTCATTCGCTTGCTCCGATATGGTCAACAGGTGTTCGATAGGCAAAGGAATTCGGTGATCGAGAGCTCGGACGATGTCCAATACGTCGATCTCTCCACTAACGAAGGTAGGACCGCCCGACTCCATTTCTCTCGGAGAAGGTTTCCATTCGGCTATCTCACGTTGTTTATTAGCGGGTCGGATGGTTCCGATCATTCCCAATCCCGAGTAACCCAATGCCACGTATCGGTCGAGCGGGATAAGTTTCACAGGTTCTTTAGTGGTGGCTATCGCACTCCCTGCTCCTTTCATTTCTTCTATCATCGTACCCACCCTCCCTGGCCCTTTGGCCACGGGCGCAGCAACCACGGGGGCGGACCCAACTCGAGTTTGTGTAGGTCGGAGCGGACAGTCTCGGGCAATGTGGACCGACTGGTGACATGTGTAACAAACGCTCATATCTATCACTGCTCCGCCCATGGCCTGGGCGGGGGCGATTCCTGGCGCCCCTGGTCCGGCTCTTACGGCAATGGGGCGCTGTCGGTGCGAATACCCTTACAAGGGTATCCGCCCTGGTTTTTGCAAGTGACAGGAAATGGTTTTGGTCTAGAGTTTAAGTATACCGCGCTAGGCGCGGCTGCGTCTGTAATTTACGTTGAACAGGATGCTTGACTAGCGTAGAGAGTGTGTGGGCGCGCAGGTTTAAGGCGCGCGTGATTCCTATCTGCTGTTGATCATCGGTTGTTTGTTTAAAGGTATTATTAATATCTATTTATATAAGCAGGAACCAGGGATATTTTCGGTTGATTGGTACGCTTGAAAGAGGCGAGCGCGCGTGCGGGGAAACGACCCCGGCGATGGCATCTGCAATAAGGGCGCGATTTTGTGCGGTGAGCAGGATGTCGTAGGATGGCGCGCGGGGCAATTATGGCATGGTATAAACAAGTCGACGGGGGCACTGGGAGCCGCGCAGCCGGTTTGTTGGCCCAAAGCATCGCGCCGCACTGCCTATATGGTATTCTGCGGGATTCAGTCCCAGGCTTGGGCTTAGCCCTATAGGTTACGGCATTGGGTTGACGCTACGAAGGTTTGGGGACCGAGGCCAGCAGGCGTCGGCGGAGCAACTGCAGTGGAGCGTCGCGGAAGGGACCGACAGGGTTGAGGGCCGTCAGGGCTACCCCCCCCTCGGTTTTGCTTACGGGCGCGGCAGCAGGCCCGACCCGCGGGACTGGTAATGTGCCATGCAGTGACAAAAGGGCAAGGTCGGTGGGCTGGCAAGAACAGGAGGGCGAGCCAAGGCCGGACCGTTGTGCTATCGAACGTTGTGCTGACCGTAACAGGCCGCTACGGGGCAAAGGGGGGGGGCAACGAGCAAAGCCAACAAAGTGAACCCGGGCGTGGCGCAYAGCCGGGTGTATGCAGAAGTATAGTATGGCTGGGTGAGATAGAGAGTTAGCAGGGACTGCGACGAGCCAGCGAGGGGGAGGCTCGCAGCGATACCAATGTGCAAAATCATCTTGTCGGGCTTGAATATAGGGGCAAAAGACTAATCGAACCGTCTAGTGGCGGGTTCCTTCCGAAGGTTCTGCGGAAACTACAAGGTTGGTTGATCCTATCATCGGACCTCGTTTCCTAAGACCGCCGTCTACTGCCTCTACCGTTCGACAGCGTTAAGGTGTCCACTTCGGAGCGTTAAGGCTGTGGGGAGCTGCGTTAGCAGCAGGAGGCTGTGGACCGAGCGCTACAGTGGAGGCAGCGGGTTCGAAAGGGACGAGGGGCGATAGGAAGGACAAAGTAACGAGGGTGAGGACAAGAGGAGAATGAATTTGGTCAGGATCGGGCGCCGGGTACTTTCGATAGAGGCGCACACTGTGGGGGCCGAGGCCGGTATACAGCCTGCGGACGGTCGGAGGGCGGTTATTGTAGGAGGCAGTAGGCTGAGCGGACTGCGCTGTGCAACAACGGCGGCGGGGGCACAGGCGCTAAGGCGAGTAAGGTAAGTGTAGGGACGGAGCGGGGCGCTGTGTTAAGGCGCCGACGGAGCCGTAGTGAGGAAAGAACGAGGGGGCGGGTTAGGACCGGGCCCATCCGCGAATAGGGATGGCGAAGTGACGGACGGGGCCGGTGACACCAACAGAGGATAAGCGGGCTGACGATGCCAGGTACGGGGAGGCATGGCGAGGAAGACGGGATTGGCGGGGTGACGAATAAGAGTGGCTGAACCCGGACAGTGATTTGCACCAGGTGCAGACGGGGACAACGCAGATTATAGTGGGAGAGCGGAGAGCTAGAGGAGCAGGCAGCGGGCGATGGGGTGGTGAGGACGGCGGTATACCGCGCCAGGCGCACCTGTCAACGGAAGTGGCAAACGCAGCGGAGCGGAGCGACTGAGTGCGGCAGGGAGAAAACGGGCGCAGCCCGCCCGTTTTCCGGGCGGATACGGAGGAGGAAAGAATCGCTCCCGGGGTTTTGACCCGGGGCAAATTCATTGATGGGGTCAGATTTAGCGGAAGGTTAGTATATAAGAAGTTCGTAGGAGAAAAACGTGCGCGGAGGTAATGGGGTAAAAAAAAAAAAAAAAAACGGGGTCCATGGACTTGGATGGGTTACAGCGCTAGGTGCATGCACGTTGGAAGACTGAAGATAGCGGGGAGATGGGTGAGGCGCAACAGGAGAAGGATGGCTCACGCGATTTAGAACAGGATTAGGTAGGGAGAGAGTCAATTCCGGGGCTATGACCCTGGGCGGATCGATTGGTGTAGTTAGTTTGAGCAACAAGTTAGTAAGTTCAGGATGTTAGTAGGGAGATATGCCGCGCGAGCTA
>BFEA01000027.1:1870620-1895976 GCA_003427395.1 Chara braunii | reverse complement strand
GCCCTCGGCTGGTCCACCTCTGCGATTGCAGCTGATTAGCTTTCGTACTGTGGACTGGTAGCTCGGCGGGGATACGCCCACCGAAGGGAGGTGACAGCTCCCTTAAGGTGCAGGTAAGTCGTGCCTCGCGTAGGCCCTATCCTGTCGTAGGGGCTCGCGAGAGGTATGGCTGGCGCACCCGGCCGGAGCGGCTTGTGGAAGCTCCATGTATATCTGCGACGAAGGGTTGTAAAAACCAACTCCTGCGTGACGCGGCCGGGGAGGGTCCCGCGCTGCCCCCGTGCGGTGCCGGACCGATTGCGCCCGACAGCGCATCGACCTCATTAATGATTTTATCCGGGCATTGTGCTCACGTTGTTCCTTCTTACTTTCCTGCATTAAGTTAACTAATGTTCTGGTTAGTTCCAGTATGACACTCGTTTCGTTCGGTCTTGCTGAGGAGTCCGGGGAAGGAGCGGAGGCGGCCATAACCGACGCAGGCAATCCCATAACTGCATCCAGTACTGGTCTCTTGGCTGCGATTTGTTCAAGATAGGTGACAGGGCCAGAGACTAAACCCATGTTTTCAAATTTGTTTTGAAGTGCACCTAGCTCGGCCTTTGCTCTCGCCAGTTTTTGAGGAATCCCCTTCCCTGGGGTAATCTTCTCCCTCTAGGAAACTGGCGGCAAATTTTCGTTTCATCTCTTCTGCCGCGGTTATGATCTGTTGCAGGGTATGATTGATCGGGGAGAACTATTTTTGCAGTTTCGCCCTCGTTGTCCTGCTACGGAGCCCGTCGATGAATAAATCTCTCCCGACTTCTTTCGCTCTCTGTATTTTGACGAACATCCTATAAAACCTATTACGATATTCAGTAACGGACTCGAGTGGTTTCTGAACCCGATCTTTGATCATAAAAAGGGCTTTCTCCGGATGGATATAGTCGAATCGATTTAAAAAGTCCCGTTCGAAGGTCGGAAGATCCACCCAAACGTACGTGCTGAACCTGTGGTGCACATCTCCTCCTAGCCTGGCGGGAATATTGATGCGAGCCTCATCATTATCGTACTGCTGCTCACGCAATGTGGCCAGCCATGCCCCCCCTAGGTGATGTGGGGGGTCAAAAAGATACAAATCAGGTAGAGCCACCGGTGCGTGAGCTCGGATTGGGGGCGCGGGAATAGGTACCCTACCTAGTTGTACATTAGCGTTTTGCGCTGCATTGGCGTTCATGTTGGCGGTCCGCCAAACCGCCGACCTACTCCGGGTCAATATCGGGTCGCATTTAGGCGCGTTCCTTTGCCTAGGTCGCCCTTGATTCGCCAAATCGCTTGGCTAGGGGGCCTATCCACTTATCACCCCGCGAGCTTGCTACGTGTCGGCTTCGATACCAACCTCACGCCCAATGCGACTTCCTGATCGGAGTAGGATGGGGTTTGGAAGTGCGAAAAAGGGGTGTGCCAAGGATTTTAGGATAGTGGGGGTGAAGTTCCAGGTCAAAACTAAAATCTCCTATGGCAAGCCTTAGGGGCAATTATGCAAGATACTAAGCACGAACTGCGTCCGACTTTTATGCCTTGGGGGATGTCATCGCCATCCCAACGAGTTTAGTTGTCGGGGCCGGACTGGATTTGGTGAACCGGTGGAACGCTATGTGTGTCGCGTTGCCTAACCAATCGCCAACGTCGCTAGTGATAAGCCTCCGAGTCGGACGAAGCGGGTCTCAGGCGTAGGCTGTGTGCTCGCTGTTCGGCCTCAGCCCGGGTTCGTCGAACGAACCCCCCGGCTCGGTACTCGCTGTCCTGCTGGCACTCGGAGCACGGGGTTCGAGGCCACTAGGGGGCGAGGGCGTGCCATGGGGCCGCCGTCAGGCAGTGAAAAGGCAGCACGAGGCGGTAGGGAGCGAAGTTTGTCTCAATGATGACGACACCGGGTTCGGCGATGACATGGCTTACGTGTGAGCTGGGGAACTGGGAGGGAAAAGGGGTCGCGCTTAGGGCTCGTTCGATATCCCACTCACAGACACGTTTGTTTCTCGTCCGAAAGGGGAACTTTGGAGGGTAAGGGCGGGGTTATGCAAGAAGACAGGCGTTTTTCCACTCCCAGTATTCTCGGAACCGTCAGTGTCTCAGGCTCTCTCGATCCGTGACGTGGAAGGGAGTCCTATCATCCATGCTTCCCGAATTTTGCGAGTTTAGACATGGACTCGAATGCGGGTCCTGTAGACGCGTGTGCAGGCAATGTTCGTTTTGATCGAGCTTGCACGTATGCGCACGAGACCACGTTTGCGACCAATCGGATCGGCCGACTATCCCTTTGGTCGGGAGATCGTTTGACCTGTCGTCATGCTAGCCCGTGCGCGCGTCAAGAAACAGACATTAGGAAGGTAATCCGTTGGCAATCACTCATTTCCACACACCCACCAGGTCCGCCAAGTGTTCGTTAAATTATTCCTTCTTATCCAAAAAGGGAACGAAAAACTGACATGCATACTCATACATCAATCGAACTCGAGGGCCGTGTGGATTTCCGAAAAAACATAGCAAGAGATCGATCAGGGGTTGCGCATCAGGTCATGTCACCGAGGAAGCTTTACATCATCATAACCCAAGCTCCCCTAGGTCACACGCAGACGGTCGTCGTGCCTGATCTCATCATACCGGAATGGAACAAGGGTGAGGGGGAAAACCAAACCATTTACAAGAAGTACACGCATCAGGGGTAGTCCTGAACAGAAAGAGGACTGACACCACTCATCAAAACTACATAGGTGGGAGGAAGACAAGAAGGACACCATTCCACACATATCATAAGCTAAAAATCCAAAATGATTCGCAAGAAGATCGGAACGGCCATAGCAAAATCGGCCAAGTTTGAAATCAAAATTTATACAGAGGGTAAGAGAAAGCCATCATCCCACACACACACATCTCTCTCTCTCTCTCTCTCTCTCTCTCTCTCTCTCTCTCTCTCTCTCTCTCCACGCTACATCACCTCCGATGCGGGCAGTCAGTTGCCTCGCACCAACACCAAGTCGTCACCCCGCTTAGCCCGAGTACACAAGCCCGGTTCGCCCGTGCGTCACAGTTCGTCGTGGCCCGCACATCAACCCCGCCTACCCGGCACCAGCTCGTCAGGTTGCCCGACTCACTTCGGCTCATCTTCTCACTTACTTGTTAGCCGATCCTCACTGGCCGCGCTAACTTCCAAATTCTGAGAGAGCAAACTAATCGCGCTTGCGAACTTTATAGCGTGCATGCTGGCGCGATGAACTCGGGATTATGCCTAAGTGAGGGGAAGGGGAAGAGAAGGAAGTGCCTACGCCTGCATGGCCAAGCCACGGCATGGGGGACGCATCCACACTCCACGCATCGATCCGGTCATGCAGTCGCTCAGGCCAATTAGAGTGGAGGACGAGGTATACATGACAGAGGGGAAGAAGGCGGGCAAGCACGAGAGAATCAAGAAGGAGTACAGTTACAATCACGCCCACCAAAAATTACAGTTACATGTAGGATTAAGGGAACGATACAGTCAGAGCCCAGTTCCATATGGTGAGAGGTGCGCGAGGAAAAAGCGCGACGCAACAAAATCCCAAAGCACCTAAATTCCTAGGTTACCAGTTGTCCGATGGCAGGACGTCCTAGCCGGACAGTCAGGGGGGTCCCGGACGTCCGGGCCCGGACAACTCCATTTTTAGCAATTAAAAGCAAAAAAAAAGTAAAAAAAAATAAGGTTTTTATATTATTTTATTTTTTATTTTAAAATTTGAAGCGAATTTCGATATGATTCCAAGGCAAAAGTTGTTCAGTTTATTTTTCTATATAACATACTTTTTTCCAGATTTTTCTGGGGCTTTTTTTTTTTTTTTTTTTTTTTTTTTTTGGGGCTCGGACAGATTGCCCGGGGAGGACGTCCGCCCAGTTGTCCGATCGGACAACCCCGGACGGTCAGGGGGGTCCCGGACGTCCGATCAGGTAACCTAGCTAAATTCCTAGTTTAAATCCTATTTGCAAAAAAAATTCCAAAAAGCTTTAAAAGAAACAATTTCAAGAGTCAGTCATCCATTGTAAATTTGAAACGACATTCCCCCGCGCTAATCGCGCCAAAATTCTCATCTCCCACAGCAGAACAAGAAAAAAATTATGGCAACCGTTATTTATCACGGTCACTCAATCGTCGTTGAGGGACTTTTCCGGCTTTGGTCCCGAAAGCAAAGAAAGAAAGAAGCGAGGATATCCATACAACTTGGCGGGCCAACCCTCCATCTTTCACCCGACCAACCAGTTTCCAACCCCCGAAATCGCTTCGCGCAGAAAGTCGTGCGATTGCAGAAAATAGTTTGTCACAGCGTCGTAGCGCAGACCATTTCCAGTTTCACGAAGCCATCATCTTCCATGTCTATGATGACCTATCTCTTGTACCGAAGCCAGACTGTAGGTTCCATGCCGAACCGAACGTTCCAGATGTGGGAGACAAGGGATCTGAATACGCTTCGTAAGATTTGAGGATATTACCTAACGTTTTTTCTATTGTTCCCTTAAGGTGCGGGAGTGCCGAGATTGACACTTGTAGGAGACAGATCCAAAAAAACTTAAATTTCATTGATTGGCGCCATTGTTCAAGCTCGGATTCCAACATCCAAGGCTTGAACGTGATGGTGTATTTCTTGTCATCAAGTTCCACATCGCTCGAGCCTTGACGGAGCATCCACATAGCTATTTCTTTGGCACTAGCTAAGTACGTCACCAGATTTTTACCTTCATTCCTAAACAATCCCCGCTTGGGAGGAGCACCGATCTCCCCGGATCTGGCCCAGCCGTCTTCGTAGATTCCTACGAGACGTTTTTTGACCGAAACTGAGAAAGAGGTGGAATCGTTTCCAAAGTACACAGAGACGGCGTGGGATCTTAGCCAATCCGCCTGAACGTTATAGATATCCTTGTTTACCACGACCCTCGTGAAATCAGGGCCTTCCTCCACCACCCATGGGGCCAAGGATTCGACGAGTAACCCCGTACTATAACATTTGCTAAGTATATCCCAAACCCTCTGTTGTTCTTCAGGAGACATGGATTCGCACTCAAGTGGTTTGTATCTTGCTCAGCAATACCCAAGGAAAGTCGGCAATGAGGGTAAAGAGGAAGATGGCTGAATAGCTGCACAGACGCTTACTACAAATCACAATCATGACTCAACACTTCAACGTCTATTAATGGAGGACGCGGTTTATACCTGAAGACGCTGCGTGTGGCCTGGAGAATTCTGGATCTTCTTGAAGCGGTCCTGAAGAGCAGACGTCAATTCGCCCAAGCAGTGATATGGGAGTTGCAGGAGGCTCAACCAATTCCAAACCACAATCCTTCTTGCTTTGAAGGAAGGAGGTGGTTTGGACACTAACTCCGATTAGGTACGAGACCACAGAGGGAGAGTACAAGATTAATGGTTGTGAACACCTTTATCAACTTCTTCCAACACCAGGCGCCTAGGGGGAGGCTGTTGTGAGGCGCACTGTGACTAAGATGCGCTACGGGCACGTGCAGTTAGTTTTTCATGACCACCGTCATAGCCGACTGGCCCTGCAGTACGACAGAGAGCACATCGGCTGAGCGCCAAGTCCCAACCCTAAATCGTGATTAGATGGCGAATTTGCGCTAGGATTAGTGCTGCTGATAGCACTCGGCTTTGCCGCCACTAGAGTTTTTTTTTTTTTTTTTTTTTGAAAGCAAGAAATTTATTGCTCAAAATGCAACGAGGCCGGAAACCTCACAATTCAACCCGGAGGTAACCTGGCAGCCTCAGCCAGTTTAGCTTACCGACTTGGCCCCCTGGCCAGCCAACTACTCAAAATATGCTAAGCCATCCAAATGTTGGAAACCCGTCCAGCGTCCCAAGCTACAAATCACTTCCCAAAAATTAAACCTTGAAGCACGGTAAAAGGAGCTCTCTGAGCCAACTTGTTGCCATCTAAACTCAACTGGAAAAAGACCAGCTTTACGACCAAAATCCTGGCTATGAACAACTATTATTGTCCATGTACTCGAGGCCTATAGCGGCCTCTACAAAAGCCAAAAGCCAAAAGTTCCCCAAATAGAGACTGTTCCTGTCTTCCGTTCCCCTCGGGGCTCGAGGCCCGGTCCTACCAGTCACCTACTCCCCCCTCAACCACGGAGCAAATTCCAAACTCCCTACCCTCGAGATCTTAACAAAATTACCCTTCACCCACGTTTTGCAGAACCAATTAATATTTTTCTTTCTCCTGTCCGCATACACTGTCAATCTGATGATAGACTTTATCTGATTCACTGTCTAAGGGAACAGTATCTCTTCGTTGTGGAATACCTTAGCGTTACGATCCCCCCATATCGTCTCCATGACAATGCCTCTGCAACATAAGGCCACATAAATCACCTCCATGCCTACATTGTCATTCGTAGGGAGTTTACCATACAACAAAAAGTCATCCTCCCACTGGAAGGACATTTTCGTATTCTTCCAAAACTCTTTCCACCACTCCCAGACTTTATCAGACAATGGACACAGCAGCCAAATGTGGGAGGCTGACTCCCATCCCCAATTACACTGGACGCATGTTGTTGAAATGTCAATTCCCTTTGTATTAACTCATCGGGCCGACGGGATGATTTGCAGAGATTGAAGTCATTGAATTGACGTCTATTTTGGAGATGGTAAATTTCTCAGAGCTTTCCACAACCTGTATAAGTCTTCTTCTACCATCGATGACATTTGTAGGTTTGAAAGTCTGCTCATTGCCACTGTTATTGGCTTCTTAACAACTTTTGTCTGCTGAATCCGAACACCAGTTTTAGTTTTATACCGACAGATAGGACCGAACCACGTATACCCATTCGAATTTGGATTCAGAACCCTATACACATCATAAAGGTTCTTCGTATCCATAAGTGTCGACAACATTAAGGTATCTTCTCTAATAGGAGTAGGATTTGGTGAGTCTAGACCCGGATTGAGAATAGTATTTCAGCCGCCAACCATAATAATGTTTTCAACGTCCGGAATCTAGAAGGGTAGAGAGGCAAAAAAAACAATTATTTCCTTATAGTCAACTGGGGCATACACTGACATAATTGCCCAGTCCTCATTGTCCACTACCAATTTGACCCAAACCATCCTTCCTGGGGTCGGCAAAATGATCTACAACATCTACTTCTAGATCCTTATTAATGAGTATGGCCACACCGCCGCGTGTCCCGTCTGCAGGGGCCCAGAATTGGGGCCCCTTCCACCACCGCTTCGCTTCCTCTATCTTATCTGTATTCAGCTTGGTCTCCTGAAGACATGTGATGTGAACGTTTTCAGTGTGGAGCCAGGCTGCCACCAAACTTTTTTTATTCCTATCTGACGTGTCACCCAAAACCCCGATGTTACAGCTCAGAACTCTAATCTTGTTGGGCAAGACCATCATTTTGGCCATTGCCGCCTAAAACTTGGATACGGTTGTCCTGCTGCTCTTCCATCATATTACTCCCCGCCAGATACGACGGGTCAACTTCGTTGGGGTCCGGAACCCACTGCATCAGAGGTAGGTTCTCTGGGGCTAAATAATGTTTTGCATCTATCAGGTTCAGCCACTCAGCGACATGCTGTGCATTCAGTTCCCCCCCCATTCTTATCGTTGTCAATGCCTCAATATCTGAAGCCAGAAAGGATTCAATCGGGAGCCAATGGGTGTTCAACTGCTGCCATTGATCCCTGGACCCTTCCAATGCCAGCAGACTCAGGAAAGCTAGATGGAGCATCGTTTTTTTCCCACTCTATAAGGTCACCAGATGCCTCCCCAGTTTCGGTTCTTGCCTAACAGCAACAATACCCATTCCCCTTAAAACTAGGAGTTGGGTCTATCTTACCATTTGTTCTTCTGTCGGCTGGTGTTGCACCGCTATCGATGGAATTTCCAAGATCTCATCCAGTGCTTTCGTCGTCAAAATCCTCAGACCCGTTTGGGTGGTCGTGCAGATTAGAGGAATAAAAACTTCTTTGACCGTTTTATTAGCTTTGTCCGTTCTGGACAGTGTCTTCATTGGTGCAGCGAAGCTCAATTCCTGTTTTTTTGCTCTTGCCCCAAGTGATCTCTTTCGGTTATCCACCGGCCCAATTTCCAAGCTTTTCATATTCTCATCCTGCTCTTCTACGTAGTACTTACGTAGCATCATCAAACCATTATCTAATCTTCTCTTTTTAGCAGGGAAAGTATTCATGGCACAGAGTCACGGGAGCGTATCACCTCTGAGTCTGCATTCTGCAACTCTCGGTCCAATTTCTTGGTTTTCTTCGAAGGTTTCGTACCTACTTTCTTGGCAGATTCCTTCGTCTTGAACCGAATCTTTCGCCCAACCTCCTCCGAGGCTGTAGAGTCCTCCAGACTCAGCTCCTTGCCTTTTAGTTCCGCCTCCACACTTTGTATCATCTGTTCCTCATGGTTGTCCTCTTGTCTCCTCACCTCTTGCATGTGCGATTCCAGGGGTTTTGCAGCTTCTTCTGTAACACGCACGAAACCAAGGGCTTCCGAGTCTAGTTTATTAACTAGGTGCATCAGACCTAAGGCATCTATAGTCTCCGTTTGATCAACATTACCCTCCTTTGACGCCTCTTTCTCCTGTGATGGGTTGTTATCGATCTTATCCTCAGTCTCCCCTCTCCCCTCTCCTTCTCCCTCAGCCATCGAAATACCCCTTACCAACTTCCCCTCCTCCTCCTTTCTCCCTATGCCACCCTCTGCACCCTCTGCCTTACCTTCTCCCTCACCATCCATTCGCTCAATCCCCTTTGTGTCCGCCTCTTTTTCCTGTGAGGGGTTGTTACCGGTGTCGGAGTTGATACCCTTAAAAGGGTATCCGCTCATGATTTTGCAGTCAACACGACGTCGGCACCAACTACCATGAGGGAGACGGTCTGAAGATAGAATGTGCAATTTTTTTCGTGCAGTACTTTAGAACGGTTCCCTCGACCTTTCAGTCCGAGGCGAATCCACAGGAATTTTTTTTGGTTAGTACACAAGCACTATATTTCAGCGCACGGTAGTTAGAATTGTTAATAATACCCTTTTACCGTAAAGGTCGAGGGTTCTGTTCAATTAAAGTAACCCTACGAGCCACCGCGGTAGCCGAAAGGCAGCGAGGACGAAAAAATGTAAGAGGCGCGTGCTTGGACGCGGTGCGCGATGGAAGTAGGAAGCATAAAAATATTATAAGCCCCTCGACCACCGAGGGCGAGAGGTCGGTTTGGGTTAGCGTTTTGTCGATGTAAGCCTACGATACGGGAAAAACTAAGTGTCGGTAAGGTTTAGGTGGATGAAATTAATATAGGCCCCGGCCATACGGTCGGGGAGACTATAAAAGCTTAAAATGCCTACTGCCGTTGAACGGCGGTACTTATCCGAGCCCTCGTTCCACTAGTTGGCCCGGGCCCTGTTCTACTTATAGCTGAGCAGCTCCTATTCTATTGGAAATAGGAGTTAGCTCAGTAGGTACAGGTCTGTATTGTCACGAGTCCAACTGACCCTGAGCTATCTCCTTTTGATAGGGAGCAGCACTGGGGCCGCCCGTTTTCACGCCGCACGAAGTCTGTCGGGGCTCGAACCCGTGACCTCGGATTCG
The DNA here is from genome assembly GCA_003427395.1 of Chara braunii. Classification (NCBI taxonomy): domain Eukaryota; kingdom Viridiplantae; phylum Streptophyta; class Charophyceae; order Charales; family Characeae; genus Chara; species Chara braunii. Next base: position 1,886,361 of record BFEA01000027.1, on the reverse strand, counting down.
AAAGTAGTTAGAGTTAGTGTTAGTTAGCCCTCGGATTCGAAAGTAGTTAGAGTTAGTGTTAGTTAGCCCTCTGAAAACGAGTGTATTACACTTGGCAGGTAGGAGTAGTTAGTGGTTAGATTCTTTCCGTTAATTTATTTTTATTTTTCTGTTATTAGTTAGATTCGTTTATTTACTTATTTATTTATTTATTTATTTATTTATTCATTCATTCATTTCTTTTCTCTTATCTCGGAGCTGCTCTCCGCTGATCCGCCTTTAATGAATTTGCACCTGATAGACGGGCGAATTCATTCCACAAGGTCTGATTCCGTCTGAATTCGGCGTCCGAGACCTTGGTTCGCGTGCCCGGGCTGAACGCTCGACGGACAACACAGCGAGTGCGCAGCATCGCACGGACACGGACAGCGAGTGCGCAACAGCGCACGGACAGCGAGCGCAACAGAAAGTAAGGGGAGGACGTCGGGAAAAAGCAAAAAAAAAGGCGCGCGGTAGAAAGAGGCACGGGGGAAGGAGGCACGAGCATGCAAGAACGGGAGCAGCGGAGACAACACGCCATGGAAATGGCGAGGTAGCAGCCCAAGAAAAGAGAATAGACGAAGAAGAAGAAGAAGAAGAAGAAGAAGAAGAAGGAGAAGAAGAAGAAAAAGGAGAAAGAAGAAGGAGGAGAAAGAAGAGCGATGAGGGGAGGGTCGCGCAGAGCAAACGCAAGTCAGCAGAGAATGCACGCGGGAAGAAAGCGAGCGGGAGCAGGGAGAGATAGCTCGCGTTGACAGAAAAGTGCGTGCGGGAAGAAAAGCGAGTGGGAGCAGGGAGAGATAGCGCGTGCTGACAGAAAAGTGCGCGCGGGAAGAAAAGCGAGCGGGAGCAGGGAGAGATAGCGCGCGTTGACAGAAAAGTGCCCGCGGGAAGAAAAGCGAGCGGGAGCAGGGAGAGATAGTGTGCGTTGACAGAAAAGTACGCGCGGGAAGAAAGAAGCGTGGAGGCAGAAGTAGAACGTAGGAAATAAGAGTAAGAAGAAGAAGAAGAAGAAGAAGAAGAGGAGGAGGAGGAGGAGGAGATGAGGGGAGCGGGCGACTTACCTGGTAGTAGGAGCGCCCTCCCTTGCTGTCGATGCTGGCGCTGTGAGGTTGGGCCCGTCATTGCCTACTTGTTGGAATGCGCGTTGTGCCCATTGTGACCGTGGTGTGGCCGCAATGTGTTGTGAAGCGAGAGAGAGAGAAGGTAAGTCTCTAATCCCACGGTCCACTCCATAGAACTTCTATCAGTAGGGAGAACAAAATCAAAAGAATCTACCGCCATCTAAAGCGAATGTATCTACTGCTAAAATGTGGGAATGTACACCGCCACACTCGTTTGCTCGTGTGTGAGTGTGTGTATGTGTGTGTGTGCGGGTGAGAGAGAGAGAGTTCTCCATCGATAGGATGAGCAACGCACCAAACAACCGGGAAAGTTCCCGAACCCGCGGCTAACCTCACGCTCCTTTCGTCGACAGGATGAGCAAAATCGAATGAATCTACCGCTAGAACATGGTAGTATACATTACTGCACTTGTGTGTGCGTTTGTATACCAGGGTATGTGTGTGTGTGTGTGTTTGTGAGTGTGTTTGTGTATGTGTATGCGTGTGTGAGGCGTGGGGGCCCTCACGCTATTTCAATCGATAGTATGAGCTGAATAAGTAGAACCTACCACTAGAATACGAAACCATACAATACTACATGTGCATGTGTGTGTTCGACTGTAACTGGCCGGAAATATAGCTTGTATACACTAAGTTTTGTTACAATTATTATTGTCATTATTATTATTTAGTATTATTACTATCAATAAGTATCATTATTGATATTATTGTTATTATTATCGCTACTATTATTGTCATTAGTATAATAATAATAATTATTATTATTATTATTATTAATATTTATTATTATTATTAATTTTATTATTATTTTTTTTATTATTATTTTTTATTGTTGTTGATATCAGTGAAAAAGGCTTTCTACGATTCAGGCCACAAATTCGGGCCTCAGGGACAGAGGCCCTGCTCAAGAGAGGCCGAGTTCGTCAAATTCAGAAAAAGTCACAGTCGGATACTCCAGCAGCCCAGTCCAACAGACACTCAACAAACAGTCTTATCTTAGAGGGAAGAGTCGCGTCTCATAATGAAAAGTCATATTGAAAAGTCACATCCCAGGAGCAAAAGGGTCGTTCCACAGGCAAGGGTCGTGTCTCAGAAGCAGGAGTCACAGTCCTCAGTCAAAACTATATGCCGAGATCGAAAGTTATTCGGGAAGGTCCCAGGCCTTGACATTCTAAAGCAAACCCAAGAAACAGAGGCTGGCACGAGTTGAAGTGCAATCCAGGACTATGAAAGGATTGGCCAGCCTCCTCATTCGTCAGATTGCTCATCCGCAAGAAGTGTAGAAGTGCAGGTGCAATTGTACGCTTTAGTGAGGGGCAGAGCGCTGAAGCCAGAGTGTTGCGCTAAGAGAGAGAGAGAGAGAGAGAGAGAGAGAGAGAGAGAGAGAGAGAGAGAGAGAGAGAGAGAGAGAGAGAGAGGAAGAGATTGCGCTGGCAGGAAGAAGGCAGTCGTAGCTGCACCGGTGCAGAGTGTTAGTAATAGACTTTAGAGGGTTAGCAGGCATATTAGTGGGTGTATTCAGAGTGGTTCCTTGAATAGTAGTTAGTGTGTGTGCTCGCATGCAGGGGGAGAAGACACAGTGAGGACATAACCAGAGAGAAGACCAGTAAGGAGAGGTGATACCTAAGAGAGAAGAGCATAGGGAAAAGAGATACTTCCCTGACAACTTATGTTGTTCATTGGTTCCCTTGATATGCGCTGACGAACGCTGGTGACTTGGAACTCTTATTGCTCTTAGAATGACTTGTTGGAATTCATAAGCTACGTTACTTGGTCTTAATCTCTCTGATCTTCAGTGAGAACTTCGTGTGAACTCATACATGCAGGTGGTATGAATACGTGCACTCACTGGTGTTGAACTAAGAGGTCCATTGCACGTGCAAAAGGAAGATGGAGATAGAAGCAAGGAAGACGGAAAGGGAAGAAGAAGGAGAAGAAGAAGAAAAATAAGAAGAAGGAAAAGAAAATGAAGAAGAATAAGAAGAAGAAGAAGAAGAGGAGGAAAATATAGAGAGAGAGAAAGAAGACAGACTAATGCAGGCAACAAACAGATAGACAGATGTGGGCAACAACGGACAGTTAGAAACAGACAAGACAGGCAGCGAAAACAAGACAGATAGGAACAATCAGATTGACAAACAGACAAACTGACAGACAAGGCATAGAGAGAGAAAAGACAGATACAGACAAATACAACAGTCAAACAGACAGACTGATACAGACAGACAAACTGACAGACAAGACATAGAGAGAGAAAAGACAGATACAGACAAATACAACACTCAAACAGACAGACAGACACAAACAAGCAAATAGACTGACAGACGCAAAACGGACTGACGCACACACAGAAAGAGAGTTGGAGAGAGAGACGTACCTGACCTTGGCAATAAATGATCTACAAAGGTCGACATTATCATGAACTCCGGTTCTGCTGCTGACATCAACTGGATGCATTGTCGGTTCGTAGGTTGCTAGTAAGTTGTGTCATCGTAGGTTGGACGTTGGGCATCAAGTAGGAGGAAGAGCCCCTGATATGTACGCGAGTGGTTGTGAGAGTAGGCTCTCACCGACATTCGGATTCAGTACCTGGTTTTCCGTTAGTGGAATGACAGTACGTTACTACATTCCGAATAGTGTTAGACCTCGTGGATTTCAATGTGACTTTGCAATCTTGAATTTGTCATCTCGCCATATCATTATTCTATTAAGTTACTATTATTATTATTATTATTATTATTATTATTATTATTATTATTATCATTATTTTTTTTTATTTATTTTTTTTGTTATTTATCATTATTATTATTATTATTATTATTATTATTATTATTATTATTATACTATTTCTCATTTTGGAATTGTTATTTTGGACTTTATATGCTAAAACAGAGGTAAAAAATGAAGAGAATGCTGAGCATTGGAGAGGAGGGAGACGTTGCCACTGTGGGATGGTGCTTACCTCCTCCATCCTCCTTCATTCTTCTCATTGCAATGAGCCTCTCAGACACCTAATTTCTTGATTAAAAATAACTGATGGTGTATTTTCACTAAGACAGTCCCGAGTTTTTGCTAACTCAAAAGTTCAGACAATCAATCACATAAACTAGACATGACCGATAACAGGGCGATTGCAGGAGCTCTGCCGGAGTTCAGGAGGAACTTTGGAGGCAGGGAACTATGAGGTACGCGTCACATAACCCTTTCCCATATACCCTTACATGCTACGCCCTTCTATTGGACTGCCTGTATGACTATGTGATGTACCGTTTATGTTTCTTCAGGACTACGGTTAACAAAAGGGGAAATGAACTATGATTGAAGTAAGAATTTTGCCTGGTGAAAAGGGAAGGAACCTAAAATTAACCAAGAAGGAACCTAGATTGTTAGGGCTTGAAAAACAAAGTAGGGAGATGGAGGCTCATGTATGAGCCGTCATGCTACTTATGTATGCGCTGACATAACTAAGGGTTGACACTTAGGTACTCATGTGTGAGTTACCTTACCATCTGCTAGATCGACTGTCGTCGTGACAAGTAGAAGTGTCTAACATCAACTTATGAACTAACTTAGGTACTCATGTGTGAGTTACCTTACCATCTACCCGATCGACTGTCGTCGTGACGAGCGAAGGTGTCTGACATTAACTTATGAACTAAATTAGGTACTCATGTGTGAATTGCCTTACCGGATTGACTGTCATCGTAAAGGGGAGAGAGTCTGACACTTAGAAATAATAAAGGGAGACTTATGTGCGCGTCGCCCTGTTAGCCTACCGGACCAGTCTCCGAAGGCGGTAGAAAACCCATGTATGGGTTGGACACTTGCTCTTTGAGGTTGGAACGATTGGCATAATCTGAGGTGGCGGTACTCCTGTGCGTGCTACCTCACCACCTTAATTAACTAGGATCTGCTTGATTGTGAAAAGTGATTCAGAGGATTTTGGTTACTTTCTTTCTTAATAACAACTCAGGAAGTTTCGGTCTTTGCACTTACTCAAGGTGTAGTAAGGGGCTCCAGGGAGGGTCATCCTATTCACACACTTGAGTTTAAGGCTGGCTAACAACCTGCAAAGAGTAGGAAATCACATTGCTACTCTTTCTTTCCTATCTTATTCATCCTCGGGCAGTCCGACCACGAGACCGGTAATAGGGAGGCTTCTGTAGGAGTCATACTATTACTTGTTTAAAGGATGAACTACTCATTACCCAAGGAAAGTAGTAGAGGGGTCTCTGTTGGGGTCTAGCTATTACCTACTTGATTGTGATACTAACTTACAAGAGGGTAGGGTACCCCTGTAGGAATACCCTAAACACTCGTCTTCTGTCTAAACTAACCAGTTTCAGGTTGGTCGGCTTCGGAAGGGCAAAAGGATACCCTTGTCGGGATTATCCTAATGCTTTCATGGAGTGGACCTTGTCACGTGATAGTAGGAGACACTTGTTCGGATCGCCTATTATTCACGCTGACCGTTAGCAACCTTTGGGAAGGGGTTGACATCTAGATCTTTAAGAAGGATACCTAAAGCAAGTAGTAGGGTGCTTCTGTAGGAACCTCAACTATTTGTTGAAAGAAGGATGCTCATGCGTGAGATATGCTGCTACTTTGATTAGATCATATGTATACATTGAGTGGGGATAAAAAGAGGATCAAATACTCATGAGTGACTTACTCGACTGTTTTTTTATTAACATATTGTTTGGTATTAATCCAGTAGCAAGAGATTCATGTCTGCATCGACCTACTGCTTGAGAATGTTAACACCAATAGAAGAAAAAGGAAGGAACAATGCTCCTGTTGAAGCAAGGTCTTCACATATCTTGAAAGGGAACAAGGAAAGAAGATAGGACCGCGGGAAAAAAAATACTAGTAGAAAAAAACTACCGCGAGGTCCATGTCCGTTCACGACTTTCGAATGGAAGGCCACAACAATGAATGAGTTATATCTCATCTACGTAAACGTCAAACGATGCACTTATCTCCAAGCGAGAAAATGCAAGGACTGAGAGTAGGGGAAATATGAGTTTCCTTAAGACGACTTAGGACATAGGCATGAGACTCCTTGAGTGAAAGGAGAGAGTGACAGATGGCTTAGGGTAGGGTTGTAAGAGTAAAACTAAGGATTAGACCTGGGATGTTGATCCCATAGCTCACTACCCATGTCTAAGGGCTCGACCCTTAGATATCAATATGTGGAATCGAGTGGGGGTGTTGAATCTTTGTTGACCTGTGTGTGTGCAGGTCCCTGTTTATCTACTTCATTTCAGGGAAGAGGTTTTACAAAAAGGTCCCAAAATTTTACGTTATCTCTCAATAACAGGTCGGTTGTTACTGATTCAACTTTTCCCCTTTTGATTTGATACCCACCTCTAAAGTCAAACCCTGTGGTCAGTGAAACTGTCACCTGTGGCCATTGCCTAAATGATCCTTGTCACTCTCAAGGGTCCTTTGAAGAAATGTGAGGGGGTTGGGCTTACGTCTCAGGAAAGATAGGGCTGTCATACATGATTTGGGAAGTGAGGGAGAAAGTCAATGGTTGATGGTTGACGCCGTTAGTGCATGGCATGCGAACTGTCTTTGCATTATTCTGTGCAGGTCTGTTTTGTGAGTGATTTTGGATTGAACCGGAGCTGATCTGTTAAAGAGTCTCGGACACACACAACACTTGTGAAAGTGGGAAGGGTTGTTGGCCGTAATAACTCCATCCTCATTATTGTCTTATATAACTTCTATATTATCTGATATTCAGTTTAGTCATGGTCTGTTAAGAAAGATAGGACGCCCTTTGGTAAAAAGATGGTTTGATTGATATTAGTCAAGAGAAGAATACATTACAAAGTGGCGGAAATAGACAGTCTTTTAAAAAGTTCGACATTAATATCTAACGGGTCAGTTTTAGGCGTCTTATGTCGCGTACCCCGTTTTGTGCTACAGCGATCGAGCAAACGTCCTCGACCGACCTACCTCTACAAAGACATGTAAAAGCCTTCGCATGTGGGCCGGTAGCTCAGCAGGGATACGCCTACCTGAAGGTGGTGACAACCCCTCGGGTAGAGGTAAGTTGTACCTCGCGGTTCCCCGACCTGTCGTGGGGTGTCGTGAGAGGTATAGCACGCGCGCACAGTCGGAGTGGTGACTGGTTCTTTTCAGACAAAACATCCTGCGTGACACGACCGTGAGGTTCAGCGCTCCCAGCGGGGTGCGAGACCGCCGCGCGCGACACCGGTCTTATCCTCAGTCTCCACTCTCCCCTTTCCTTCTCCCTCAACCATCGAAATATCCCTTACCGACTTCCCCTCCTCCTCCTTTCTCCCTATGCCACCCTCCGCACCCTCTGCCTTACCCTCTCCCTCACCATCCATCTGCTCAATCCCCTCTGTGTCCGCCTCTCCTTTCGATGACTATTTCCTCCCTTTACCCATTTTTTTTCTTCTCCATTTTTTGCCACCCTTCGTAACCGGTAATTTCCGTTAATGAGTTTTACCTTTACTATTGGAGATGGTCTCTTCCTGGGACTTCTCAATGGATTTTGAAGCCTCCGCTCCAGCTTTCTCACCTGAGCCCTTGGCAGATTTCCCATCTTCCTTCAACTCCTTCTGTCCTTCTTTCCCTTTTCCTTTCTCCCTCTTTTCCATCCCTTCTTTCCCTTTTGTTACAACTGTCTTGTAACTAGCCTTTCGTGGACATGTGTCGTCAGTGTCTGAGTGAAAAATTTATTTGCACACACTACATCAAGGTGAATCTGAGTTTGCGACTTCCAACTCCACAAACCCATAATCCCCCATATCCACTACCAAGTGCCTTTTATACTTTAATCGGGCCACCGGTGTCAAGTCAAAACGAATTGTCCAGAGGTCCGGTGCAATCGGGTCAGCAAACGCTTGGGTTGACTGCAAGACCGTGCCAAATGCCTTCTTGATCGCCCCTTTGAGTTGGGGCAGCACCGAAACAGGAACTTGCAGCACCCGAACCCAAAAAAATTTATAACTCATGGCCTCATTCCATTCGTATAATTGGTTTTATGTCATCCAAGGCTGAAATGAAATAGTGAATTTCTTCCTATCCATTTCAATCACGTGCTGTTCTTTTCGTAGCATCCAAGTGGCTATTTCCTTTGCACTTGCAACATAAGTATCCAGGTTGCGGCCCTCATGCCGGAATATGCCTCTCTTGGGAGCCACGTTCAGGGCACCAGACTTAGCCCATCCGTCCTCGTAAATCATAACCAGTCGATTCTTAACTTTCACCGGGACGAACGTCGTATCGTCTCCAAAATGGATCGATACAGCGTGCTGACGGAGTCAATCGGCCTGAACCTGATAAACTTCTTTATTCACAGCCACCCGCACGAAGTCAGGACCCGTCTCAATCAGCTGGGGTGCAAATTCCTCTGGAGGAATTCCATTGGAATAGCAGTCCTCCAAGATGCCTCTAATTCTATCTTTATCCTCCGGGGTGAGCGGGGCCGGGGGGGGGCGGGGCCGGTGATTTTGGTTCGGATATGGCCATCATAGCACTCCTAATAAATATTACTAGTATCACAAACCATACAACCGTACCTAAGCTTCTCTGTTGCATGAATCAACAAAACTTCTAACAAGACAACACTCCACTCTACAAGGGCGAGGGGAGGAACCGGTCTTGCAAAATTTGAAAATTACCCCGAACCACTCCGTTTCATCACATCTTCCTTTGAAGCAATGTCTTCGTCGTCTTACTTGGGAGTCTGGTAGAGCCAGCCTTTGGCATACTCCTTGCACCGATAACTTAATATTCCTTAGCTCCCTTCCTCGAGCAGTCATACGAGGAATTATCACAAAAGGATTGGTGGAGGGGCCATAGGTCTTCCTTGATTCTCTTGGACATCGTTAATTACTCATCGAAGCGCCCTTGACCAAGAGCCTTTCATAACCCGGTAAGCTTTCCTTCCCTTCCAACCTGGCCCTCTGGCCCACAGATATGTCCGTCTTTACCACCCTCCTTCCTCTCCCTGGGCCAAGGCCCCACCACCTCAGAGCAAACCTAGATATTCCCAATGTTGACGATCTCGGAAATACTGCTTGGTGCCGTATTCTGCCTAACTGTAAATTAGCCCCACCAGAGATTTTGCCTGAGGGCCTCGGGCCGTATGCTCGCATTCCGAGAGCAGGTCGAGACTGTGTCCTTTCTGTTTTGTGTCGTACACCGGTGTGCTGTGTAACTGGGAAGTGCGGGTGTGCTGTGTAACTGGGAAGTGCCGTATAATCCCAAATTGGCTCACATATAATTTGCGATTGTACGTGCTAGTGGGCCTCGCCACACCACTCTTGAATCTCGAAAATATTCGAGAGCTGTCAGGATTTTTCGAGAGGCTGGTTTTCGAGAGAAAATGGCCCTTTGCCACATAGCACACTAGACCGGCCTCTCGAAATGGACGAACTCGAGCGCGGACAGGCTGCATCACGAAAAACGGCCTGACAACTCTCGAAATGGACGTCGAACTAGAGCGCGGAGGGGTGGTATCACGAAAACTCCAACGCTGCAGGCTGGGCGAAAACATCGTTTCGAGAGGGCACTCGAAAACCCCTTCCTGACAGCTCTCGAACAGTTTCAAGTTTTTTTTCCGAGTGATGCTGTGTGGCGGTGCCCGACTCACGAATTTTCGAGATTCCAGAGTGGTGTGGCGAGGCCCAGTGTATGCCCTGAGCCAGGGCGCTAATTTAGACAGATCCTGATCGCCCGGGATTCGAACTTGGTTGTACCAACTGGGCTACCGGTCCTCAGCCCATACTCACACTACGGATAGCACTTTCCGAGTGGCCTCTTCTGCATGCATCTGATCGCAATTAGGCCCAGGGGTGTGCAAGTAGTGCCTGTGCGGCGCAGGGCCCAAAGCTCACAAAACCGGCGGGCTCATGAAAGCTTCGTGACAATCCGCAAAACCGTATAATCGCAAGTGGTGTGGCGCGCATGTGCCTGACCGAGATTGCGGCATCTCCTGCATGGATCTGGCCGCAATCACGTCTAGAGATGTATGAGTATATCCCCTCGGTGCTTGTGGCGAAGGGCCCAAACCTCACGAAACCGGCGGGCTCACGAAAGTTTGGAACGATACAGAGAAGATTAGCATGGCCCGCGCAAGGATGACACGCATAATCGAGAAATGGTCCAGAAAAAAATAAAAATAAAAAAATTCCGTGACAATCCACGAAAGCGTGAGTGGCGGGAGCTATGTGCGAAGGCGCATTCATCCCCAATAAAAGGAGGAAAGAAAAAGACAACAAAGAAAAAAAGGACAGGATGTACGGAGGTGGGGTAGTAGACCAAGCAACGCTGGGTGTGAATGAACCTCGCCGCACTACCGGTAGGCACCAAACGTTCCAAATGCAGAACGTTGTTTCTTCCGCTAGAACACCAGGAAGATACACGACATAACTTCTGTCTTTCTCACGTCGGTGAGCGGTGCGGCGAGCCCCAATGTGTGTGTGTGTGTGTGTGTGAGAGAGAGAGAGAGAGAGAGAGAGAGAGAGAGAGGGAGAGCCCTGGTTCTCATGGTGGGCAAAGCCAGCAACGCTACTGCGTTTCTTTGCGAGGCCGTAACATTGAGTGTTGCAGGATTGCTTGTCCCCGGGATCCCGACCTGACATCACGGCTTGCCTACGGTAGGGCGATGGTGGTAGGGGGCTACGGCGATGGTGGGGGGTAGGGGGCGAGGGGAATGATGGTGGTAGGGGTTGTGTGTGTGACTGCAGGACATTCGTTCGTTTCATTAGTTGAGATGATTCACGGATATGGGATGAAGTCCCCCTGCACAAGGATGAGAGAGGCGCAAATCGAAGTTGCAATTGTGGGAAGTGCACCCGATAGGCCGAAAAACAGCGCACCGGCCTGATGGGCCGGAGCGAGGAAGGAGCAGCAGCGGGAGCAGCAAGAGGGGCAGGCACGAAGGGTGGAGGAAAGGTGGAGGGAGTGAGGGAGGGCGGAAGGGAGGGAGAGAATCGAGGAGAGGGAGAGGAGAAGTGTGGAGATCCGGTTCTAGAGATGTTGTCAGAAGGAAAGCTGGTCGTGTGGGTGCTGGCATTATTCTTGCCAGCTACGCTGCTCTTTAACGTTTTCGTGCCTAATCCCTATATGGTGAGCCCTCCTCCCCTCATTTTTCTTTCCCCCTACCCCACCTCTCTCTCCCTCTCTCTCCACTGTCCTTCCCTCCCAGTTGTCCTCCTCCCTTCTCCCAAGCCCCTCTCCTCCCTTTCCCCCTCCCTCTCCTCCCCTCCTCCCCCTCCCTCTCTCCCAATCTCTCTCTCCCACTGGTGTCTCGGACAAATCTGTGTCTTTTGCCTCAATTATTCTTTAAAATTTGTTTCTCGTCTCAATCTTTTTGATCAAATCTGTCCGTGATCCATTATCAGATTTTTTTGTGACCTCTCCTCTCCTCCTCCTCCTCCTCCTCTTCCTGTTGAAGTTTCTGAGTTTCAGACATGAAACAGCTTCTTGCATTAATTAGGGGAGGGGTGACCATTGTGCATTATATTCAGACGAGAGGGAGAAGGCGGCGGCGGCGCGCCATTTCCATTTCTATGGGTGGGGTGGCTCCTCATTTCCTCATTTTCCTCATTTCCTCATTTTCCTCGTTTCCTCCTTATTTCCTCGTTTCCTCATTTCCTCATTTCCTCATTTCCTCGTTTCCACACGCCCTCATTTGCTCATTTCCTCATTTCCTAATTTGACGTACACGAAGATACTTTAATATATACTTATAGTGTGGAGTCCCAGTTTCCTGAATTGTCTGATCTGCACCGTTTAATATATACTTATAGTGTGGAGTCCCAGTTTCCTGAATTGTCTGATCTGCACCGTATATTCCACGGAGTCAGGGGCTAGAAACGCAGCATCGGGATATTACTCAAACGCCACATGGTCCCAGGAGGGTTGTGGCGCAACACGAATGAACCGGGGCTTAGTAGTAGCGGTGGTGTGGTGCAGTTTCCCCCCCGAACACAACGCACCCTCATTATGGCTGTACCGGGGCGGAAAGATAGCTTGTGTACATTCATTATCAGGGTGCGTTGTGTTCGGGGGAAGACGGTATTCTTCCTTTCGAACATTTGCCGACGTGGCCACAGTGCAGCCGTCCGATGTGTTCAGATCGAACGGCAGAGACCGGTCCGTACGTGAAACTAAGTCTAAGTCTAAACCTCCCCGCTACCTTCGTCATCCGACTACAAGGTACGGTCATTCTTGCTTTTCTTGGCTGTATTTAGACCGAAAGTTACCCCAAATACAGCTACTTTAATGACCGTACGTTATATTGGGTGAAGAAGGTAGTTGGACTTAGGCACAGTCGGCGCGCCTTGAGTAATATACAGACGGTTGCTGGTGTTTTTTTTTTTTTTTTTTTTTTTGGGNTTTTTTTTTTTTTTTTTTTTTTTGGGGCTTTTTTTTTTTCTCTCCAGTTGTCTGTTGTTAGAGAGACATGTCGTGTGCACTTTCTTTTTTTTTCTTTCTTTCTTTCTTTCTTTCTTTCTTTCAAAAGACATGTCATGTGCGCTATTTCCTCCGCCCCCTCTTCCCCTCCGCGTCACCAACTGGGGGAAAAGGAGAAACCTTTGTCCCGGTCCCAAAAAAAAGAGGAAAAAAAACAGGAAAAAAACCTCAAAAATAATAAGCGTGTAGCTTATCTGCACCGGGCAGTTCTTGTTCTTGTCTGTCTGCAGACAACTTCGTGTAGACAGGTGTTGCCTACCTGGGGCGAGGTCCCACTGGTAGCAAAGAGAGGATTGGATTAAACGCCTGAATCTGGACGTGTTTGTGGAGAGATGCAGGAAAGAAAATCAATAGCAATAGCAATTATACTCCTCCTCTGTCCGCAAACACGTCCAGATTCCGGCATTTAATCAAATCCTCTCTTTGCTACAAGTGGGACCTTGCCCCAAAGGTATGGAATTTATTATTGGGCGCTCGATCCACGAGTGTTTGCAGTAAAGGTATTCCATTATTACCTTCTCTTTTTTTTTTTTTTCCTTTTTTTTTCTTGTTTTTTTCCTTTTTTTTTCTTTTTCTTTTTTGCAACAAATTATAGGGGAACGAGTGCGCGGTTACTTCCAGCATGATGTACACGTTAATGCAATTGCATTAACGGGAAATTTGTTGGTTCGCGTGTAAAGAGCAATCGGCCATTGCTTATCTTTCTTCTTCTTCTTTTCCTTTTTTCTTCTTTCTTCTTCACGTGTTTTCTTTGGCTGAGGCCATGCCGAAACCACTATTTGAATGAATGCACATGCCCGTTTTCCCGTCCCGATGCGTTCATTCACTTTCGAACGCCGCCTATATATCCTGACGAGCTAAACAAGAAGGCTGGCTGCGGAACCCGCTCTCTAAGCCATGTAGCTATGGCCGCACCAGGGATCCCGACCTGCGACTGTGTACAGCAGCCAGCGGGCCATCAGTCCTCTCTACTCGGTAGATGACCATATGGTCGTGGATACAGGCGGGCTGATATTGGGCCCCGCTCCACGGCTCACCAAATGTGCAAAATGGGAATGAATCTTACGGTAGAACATGGAAAGATACATTGCCATATTTTTTGTTTTTTGTGCGTGTGGAGAGTAGTGGAGCCAGGCCCATTACCCAGTCTCTCCCTGGCGAGTGGTTGGACCTTCGCCTGCCACCCAAAGGGAAGAATGGCTACACGTATTTGTTCAAACTGAGGGCGTACTCCCACTGTCTTCAATGCACCTGGCCGCATTTACGGCGGGATTTATATGCACCTGGCCGCATTTACGGCGGGATTTATATGCACCTGGCCGCAATTCCATCCACATTCATAAGGGAAAAAAAAAGTGCGAGTGTGAGTATGCGCTTTTAGTTTCTTCTCCACTTCCTTTCTTCATTCGTGCATGTCATCCGGGCGATTGCACAGGGGGGCATTACGAATTAAGGGATTGATGAGTTAATTAATTAATTGATTAAATAATTGATTAATAATTAATTACTAAGCAATTAAGCTTCTCTCTTAATCGTTCGAATCTGGGCGGAGGTTATCCCCGAAGGACTCTCGTCCACTTCTTACCCCTCCACTCCCTTCTCTCGATCAGGTTTTTTTTTTTTTTTTTTTTTTATTGCTTCCTCTCCCACTCTCTTTCTGACCGCGTCTCTTCTCCCTCCTTGTCACTCTCCTCGATTCGCCACGTGTCCGTGGTGTCGGTTTTCCACTTTTTTTTTTCCTTCTTTTTTTCCCCTTCATTCTCTTCCCGAGAATGCTAGATGGGGTGGGAGAGGAGGCCTCGGCAGCGAGGAGAGTGGATTACGTTGCGCGGGAGGGGGGTGGGAGAATATGGGAGAAGGGGGAGAGGAGAATATGAGAGAAGGGGGAGAGGAGAATATGGGAGAAGGGGGGGAGGAGAATATGGGAGACGTGGGAGAGGAGAATATGGGAGGACTTACAGGGAGTTGCCGATGGTAGACGGCAGGGAAGGAGAGGAATGGTTAGTTGGGGCGATTAGGGGGAGAGGAGACTATGGGAAAAGGAGGTGATGGGTCATAGCAGGAGTTATGGAGTAGGGAGGATGAGGAGGAGGAGGAGGAGGAGGAGGAGGCCTAGAGTGGGAGAAGAAAGAGCGAAAAGGAGGAAAAGACAGGCGGCGTTTTTTTTTTTTTTTCCCTCACCCTTTAGGACGGGCTGTATGAGTAGAGTGTCGTTGTGTGTCCCGGGTGAATTACTATTAGGGCCCCGCTCCACTGCACAACATTCTACATGTATCTGGACATGCGCCGTGGACCAGATACATTCAGACTGATCCGAGATGTTGAATGCATCGGGACCATCGCCAGCTCCAGATACATGTAGCATCTTGTGCAGTGGAGCGAGGCCCTTAGTTGAAAGACCACGTCAGAGTGTGCGCCCACGTACGAGAAGGAAGAAGAGATCTGGCGGGCCAAAGGAGGAGGAGGAGGACGACGACGACGATGATGATATTATGATGATGATGATGAGGATGATGATGAGGATGATGAGGATGATGAGAAGGACGAGGACGAGGAGGAGGAGGAGGAGGAGGAGGAGGAGGAGGAGGAGGAGGACGTGGGGGGAGTGTGGGGAAAAGAAGGAGATGAAGAGGAGGGGGAAGACGGAAGTTGCGTAAGCGGAGCGCGGCGGCGTTAAATTATTATTATTATGATTTTTTTTTTTATTATTTTTTTTATGCATTAAAATTCAGTTCATTTCAACGGCGTTGAATTACAAGACCGCGACAAACACGCGCGAAAAAAAAAAGAAGAAAAAGAATGAAATGAAGACAAGGAGCTCGCTCGAAAAAACTGCATATGAGGTCTTGAGTTGTTCTGACTGGCTGCGGCCACGTCCCGACTGCCGGGATCCCCCTGGCTCATTCTTCGTTTTTTGCCGTTGATCTTCTTCAAGATCAACGCTCAAAAATGGAGAAATCGGAAAGGGAAAAGGAAAAAAATAAATGGAGAGTTCAATCCGGCGCGGAGAAGTGGTATCTTCTCCCCGCCGTCGTTTTCATCACATTTTTATTTTCGTTGTGTCTGTAGGAGGAGGATTGGAGGAGGGGGGTAAGACATCGTTTCCATTACATT
This sequence comes from Chara braunii, assembly GCA_003427395.1. Taxonomy (NCBI): domain Eukaryota; kingdom Viridiplantae; phylum Streptophyta; class Charophyceae; order Charales; family Characeae; genus Chara; species Chara braunii. The sequence continues at coordinate 1,870,642 of BFEA01000027.1, read as the reverse complement.
TTTATTTTATTTTCATGTTGTC
>BFEA01000027.1:1836753-1847988 GCA_003427395.1 Chara braunii | reverse complement strand
TCTCTCTCTCTCTCTCTCTCTCTCTCTCTCTCTCTCTCTCTCTCTCTCTCTCTCTCTCTCTCTCGCGCGCGCGCGCGCGCGCGCGCGCACGCGCGTCGGCGAGCGTAGTGCTCGGCGTGTCCGCGCTCACAACTCACTGGAGCATACGTACTCTTGGAACGTGCTCCCTCTCCTGGGCTCTCTCTCCCTTCTCTAACTCTCCTCCCTTCCCCGTGCGTGGTCCGAGCCCGACTTCCTCTGTGCGCCAGCGATCGGACGCCGGAAAGATCCGTGCGCTCAGTCTCCGCTCCCCAATCCTTCCCACACCCATTCCTTTTATACCTTCTAACTAGGAGCCGACTGCAACCGATGTTCCCCAGCTCAACCCTCTGGTGCCAACTCTCCAAAATTTTCCCGAATTTTTCGCTTTCTTGCCCTATCGTTACTCCCATCTTCCTCGATCCACTCGCGTCTATCCCTCCCCAATCATATTGTGTTTTTGCGATCATCCCAGGATCAACGAAAAGTGCATTTCCTGCCTCACCACCTTCCCCTTCTCCCGCTCCGAAAGTTCATCTCCAACTGGTGATCCGCCTTCCCCGTTCGAACAGCTGCCTTCCGGTTCGTAGTCAGTTGCCAAGAATCCACCAAACGACCGCTCGCATGCAATCACGGATTTTTTCGATTCTTGCTTCCTCCTTTTCCCGCTCTGCTCAAATCGACCATGCCTCCCGCCGTTCGTCATCAAAATTTTGGGAATTCCCTCTCGACCGCTCCGACCTTCTTCTTGTTGCTCAACCCATTGTACTCCCCCCCTTTTCCTTCTTCTTGAGTCGGGAGCTTTCCCGCCCAGGTTGCTAGCTGCATGACAGTTCCCTGCCTTCGATCCTGGCGCGGCTCGTCAACCAGAGTTCTTGGATCACGTATCCAGCCCTTTTTCTAGTCTTGGTGCATCCAAGCTCGTTCGGTGCCCCTTTCGTCCCCGCGTGGACGATTATCAAGAATCAAGTACATGCCTCCCATCCCAACCGCTTTCTCGGATTTGAACTTCGAACGGTGAGCTCTTCACTCCGATTGGTTCTCCTCCAGTTAATTAGGCTCGTTACCAAGAACCGAGCGCGAGTCCCCTGTTTCAACTGTTCTTCTGAACTGCTCCTTGGCTTATCTCGTGGGCCCTCCCCCTCTCGCTTTCCTGGGTCGACCTTTTCGCCGCCCCCTCCTCCCATCATACAAACGACTCCAAGAGCGTCGAAATCTCCCTATCTCTGTGTTCCCCTAGCTTCAACATTCGCTTCCTGCCGCCAACCTCCTTGCCTTCACCCGCTCCGACGTCTTTAAGTCGTCTTAGCTCTCCCATTTCCTCCTTGTGGGCCCGTCCAGAGACCCGTGGACCTCCTCAGTCTTCGTTTGGCGCCATAGTCGATACCCGGCCAAGATGCCGTTTGAGCTACTCGAAACACCCGAAAAAAACTCAGAACCGAATAGCACTCGGCCTCCTTGTAGAATCGAAGGCCCCACCGTTCCCCTGCTCGTAGAGCCATACACTTTGCAAGCTCGGAGTCCTTCCGCCGCGCGCGAAGTCGATCCGGCCAGTCACTCGGTCCCCGCCCGTCATGCGGACCCGTAGTCTAGCTGCCGATCAGTAATGGTCCTCGTTGTACCAAGTTGTTCATTAAGCGGGGGCTGCACTCCTCTCAGAGGGCGTATCGAGGCTGATTCGTGACGACGGTGGTAATCGGACCGCTAGCTCCAGGGTTGTTCCCTTGTTTCTCAGATAGTTGCTCACCTGAGCTGGTCACTTTTGGTAAGGCGGTCCATCGCACTCAAGCCCTCAGGCCACAGCCCTTTGTCCAGGCGTGAATAAGTCCTGCTCCGTGCGGCCGTAGCAGCTCACCGCTCATGTTGGGCCCTTCCGGGTCCCCTCCTCCCTGGCCCCCTTTCTGTCCTTCCCAAAGTTTGTCATTAACTGCCGTTCTCAGAGCCCGACCTTGAAAAATTGCGATCCGGACAACCCCGTTTGAGGCTGCTGCCCTGGTCGTATCTCCTGCTCATCCAAAGGTTAGTACGGAGGTCAAAGAACCCAAGATTCCCAACAACCCCACCAACACAGACACTCTCAACCTCGAACATGCGAAAATAGGTTGACATACCCAACTTTTTTTCCTTCTTTTTTTTTTTTGTAAAGGCGTTCGGCTGGTAGGCAGCCGCCCGACACCGTACACCGCCATATGTTTTGTCTTTTGTGCAAGTGGTGACCAGTGGAGCAAGGCCCTTAGGGCCACTGCTCGTAGGAAAAAAAAACAAAAGAAAGAGAGGAATGAATCTTCTGCTAGAACATGGAACCATACGCCGCCATATGTTTTGTTTTTTGTGGAAGTAATGATGAGTGGAGCAAGGCCCTTAGGGCCACTGCTCGTAGGAAAAAAAAACAAAAGAAAGAGAGGAATGAATCTTCTGCTAGAACATGGAACCATACGCCGCCATATGTTTTGTTTTTTGTGGAAGTAATGATGAGTGGAGCAAGGCCCTTAGGGCCACTGCTCGTAGGAAAACGAAACAAAAGAAAGAGAGAGCTATGGTAGTAAGTGGATGTCCAACAAAAAATCAAGGAATTCAGCCTGAGCTGGCTTGGAGGACAAAATGGGGGGAGGATAGGAGAAGTGGAATGGAAAGGTGGACAAAATGATCTAGGGGAAGGACAGGGCAGGAGGGACCTAGTGAGGGATTACCGGCTCCTTTTTTACGAGTGGACCAAGATCGATACAGAAATTCCCATGAGACCCAGTGAAGATTTCCCCGACCCCTTCCCCCCCCCTTCCAACTGCTTGGTAGGTCTGGAATGGTATGGGAGAGATTGAGGACGAGCGGATAGATGGGGGTCATGAAAAACAGAATGGACGAAAAGGGGGAAGGAGGGACCAGCTCTTTAGTAATAGATATCTGGCGCCTGGTTCAGGGTGAAGAGGTACCCTCCTCCCCTCCCAAACAACCTGCACAGTCAATCCTCTGGAGGACAGAGCAATCAATGCTGGCAGGTTCTTTCTCAGATTTCTTTTATTCATTGTGGATATGGGACGCTGGACCCGTTTTCCAGTAGGTGATGCTCCCCACCAATAGATGAAGCCTCTCCCCGGGTGCTAGCGGTGTCTGTTTGTACCAGCGCCGCTAGCACTGCAGGGGGTGTTTTTTTTTTTTTTTTTTAGTAAGTAGTTGTAACTTGTAACCCATAACTGCTGGAAAGCAGACCTGACTTCGGATCCAGAACATAAATTGCTGGCCTGCTGCACACTCCCACGAAATTTGCTGAACGTCTCTTTAGATGTTGGGACTCTTGCAGAGATATTGCTGGGGTCCTTCGGGAAAAAGCTTATTCAACAAGGAATATGTGCGGCCAATTGTTTTTCTGTGCCCTTCGATAATTTGGAAGGGAGGGGTACCAAAGGCTACCTCAGCCAGTCCTCTCCAATTTTTTTTTTTACCCTATTTATTGGGGTGTGCTGCATCACGTGCGCGCGTATGCTAGTGCGTGTTCTATTGGCCGCACGTGCGGAGCTCACGCGCATGCGATGCGCCGAAGGTAGGGTTTGGAGTATGGGGGTGATATAGGGGGTTATGGAGGGTTTAAGAAGGGTGTTGGGGGGCGATTTGGGGATGTTGGGGTGGTGTATGGGGGTGTTGGGGGGCGCTATGGGGGCGTTGGTGGTGTTATTAGGTGTTCTGGACCCCCTAAAAAAAATAAAGAAAATGCGGGGTGCTGATGACCCCTGACCGGTAGGTGCCGACCAGCCGATCGGTCGGCGGGTCGAACACTGGTGTATAGCGAATATGACAACACACCGAGGTGATGCATGTAAGTATGCGTTTTTTTTTTTTTTTTTTTCTTTTTTTTTTGCCAGAAAATATGATATATCCGGATGGGCATCCGGGTATCTGGAAAGGGTATTAGGACTGGTCCGGATCCTGCGGAAAATTCCGGTGTTCCGGAAGTCTGGAAGGGCCCAGAAGTTCCGGGTTCCGGGGCCCGGATTCAGTCCGGGGTTCAGTCCGGCGTAGCTATGGTGTTTTTCCCGCTGCTCTGAGTGTCGCGGGCCTACCCCCGCTACTTGAGTGTTTTTCCCGCTGCAACCCTCAAAGTCACGGCCACAGGTAAGTACCGGCCCTACAGGGCCTTCCAAGCAAGCAATTACCCTTGCGGGTCACACACACTCAGACCGACAAGCACTCAGAAAGGCACGCAGACCATCAGGCACGCACACACACAGAGACGACTTAGCGGAATCCGGGAATCTCAGCGAGGCATCCATTCCAGCGGCAGAACTAAAAAATCAGCAGTGTTCTCAGTCTGTGTTATGGTGGGTCATTACATCTCTTTTCTTTCTTGGCTGCGTATCTCAAGATTATCAACTGCCCTCTCTCCCCTCGCTGCTTCTTGGTGCGTGCACAGCTAACCCTCGTGTACTCATTGCCCCTCCCTACCTCTTGCAACTTGATTGGGCCGAAATGATAAAGATCAAAACGTTGCGTGGAGAGCGCCCGAGCCCCCAACGCCACAGTTCGATCATGCAACTTTTGGGGCACTTCCTCCCGCTCCCTCCTCTCGTTTTCTCGCCTGCAGTCCTGCTATTATAAGTTTTGCAAGCGCAATTCTCATGGGAGTTAGTGCGATCAAGACGGTCGGTGAGCTTAGCCATGTACCGATACTAGTGGATTGAATAGGCCTTATGAGCTGGCGTCAATCATGCGGAGTTGATGTGTCGCTGCGATGGACTGCAAGACACGGGCAAACTCGTTTGTTGACTGGGGCAAGCGGGGTGACGATCGTGGAGCTACCAGGCGTGTGATGCCGGACTGTAGGCACCGAAACTTGTGGTGATGAGTGTCTAGGAGAACTTTTTGGTGGAATTGAGAGCGACTGGGCGACATGTGACGTAGTAGCTTTCGGACCTGCGCCATCTTTCGGACCCCTTCCTTTTTCCCGTGTTTTCTCTGCATCCAAATGCGTACAGTTCGACCCCGARAACCCCCCCCCCCCCCTCCCCCTCCCCTTTCTGTGTGTGCCCGATTCAAGGTACCTTGCGGGAATCTGTCCGCTCCTTTCTTTTTTGTTTTTGATTGAAAATGCATGGGAATTTGGCGCGCTTTAACGAGTGCGCTTGGAATTTGGCTCGGCAGTTAGAAATCCCGGAATTATCGGAATGCCGCACGACCTTCCACGTGTGAATGTTCTCGGCCTCGACCTTGAAGACTCTGGGAAATTCTTGTAGGAACATGGATCGACCATTAAAGATTCTTCCCTTAACGCCGCTTTGTTGGGAAATTGCATGATTGTCATTTTCACACCTTCCATAGTGAATGCATGCATGGGAGATGAGAGTGAATGGGTACGAAACCCATCTTGATTAGGGCGAGTCGATGACAGGGGCAATGTTGTTGGGATTTAGAAATGCAGAAATGTTTTGATTTGTGATTTAAATTATTCTTGATTGTTTGCCATGTGGACTAACGGGTTCAACCCGACTAGGCGTCAGCCTCCCGTGTCCCCTCTCCGCCCCTTCCCGTATAACGAGGATAGGACGCATATCTGTGAGTGGGACATACGAGAAGCTGTCGCAAAGTTCGGTGGGCAGTATTATTTCCCTCCTGAAACCGGCGTTCTGGATTCGTAGGCGCTGGGTTTGTCATTGTGGATACGCACTTTCCGCCGTACTCACTACTACTACCCTTTAACGAGCTCATCGTCATCCCGTGGTCGGCGGTGGCACCCCATTGGCCTAACACCTTGTGTAGTGATTGCCAACGTCTCGATCACTACCAGTCGAAGGGGTTCCATTACTGAACGCGGAACGAGGACGAGCACAAGGAAAGGGCCACGCGATTGAGACCATCGACGTCGGATTCAGAGTTGTGTAGTGTGCGGCCCGGTGGGAAGTCCGACAATACTTTCTGGATTGAATTTAAAACTTCCCCGCGTCACGAACCCCGCGCGCGCCGAAACCCGCCAGATCTCTCACTTCATTAGACCAACACGGGGGATTTCAGTTCTGTCTGTGTCCCCACACTCAATCTTCCAAAAATCCTTGGCAACCCCATTCTTGCTGTTTTTCGGGGCCTCCCTTCCGCACCTTTAGCACTCCGAACGGAAAACAGCGCAGGGCGTGAGGTTGCACGTCACACACGTCGTGGACTATCTCTGTTTCTCGATTGGTATGATTCCCTCGGATCGTCTTCTTTCTCCATTTGACTTCTTCGTCTTTTCGTCCCATGCCTCTGCCTTTCGCAGCCTCTTGTTTTCCGTCGAATTGTGTCACTTGTGGTTGTGGGTCTAGGGAGTGCTGATTTGTTGTGCGAATGCATGGAGTGGTTGTGATCGGTGTGTGGATGTATTGATATGATCCTTTGACTAAAGTGGTAATGGAAATAATGCATTGCGACTGACGAACGATAATGATTTTCTCTTCCCATTCTCTCCTTTCCGAATAAGGAACATTTCAGAATTCTTGTGACAGTTTTTGGCTGTGGGGTTGTCTCCGTATTGGTGTTTCTCCTCCTGATGTGAACCCTCCGCCAAGGGTCTGTGAGTGGGACGTCAGGGAAGCTGCGGCATGGATCTACCTGTCATATCTTTTCCCCGATGCAGCTTGGTGCTCCACTTTTGTCAGCTCGGGATTTGTTATTGTGGAAATGGATTTCCCCGTGTACTCCATGTTTTTGCTGCGTTAGGGATTGACAGTAATCCCGTGGCCAGTCATTGCCCCCTTTTGGCCCCAGACATTCTCTTCCAAGTCTAGGTGTGAAGAACACTACAGGTTCCAAGGAGTCGCTTACGTTTTGAGCCGCAACACGGACTACCAGGTTCGGCACACTCGGCTGAGTCCACCTCGGACTCCAAGGCTTGCGAACTGGGAAAGCGATGCGTGGTGGAACTGCGATCCTGTGTATACTCTGTAGCCCTTCAGCTGCGGAACAAAGTTCCGGCAAAGACAGTCGTAAACATGAAGTCTGTTTCACCATCCTTTATCTTTTTTTTTTTTTTTTTTTTTTTTTTAAGGAACAAGGCTCCAATTTATTCATGGGGAGCAGAACGTGCTGGGAACCGGGCCCAGCGTCCCATATGGAAATTTACATATGATTTTTGACGATTAAGATACCGGGGCCATTACCCGGCTTTGGCTCAGAAAAAACAAAGCTACTTAGAAAATGACTACGACAAACTTCAGAATATAAACAGACTTCAGAAAACTGCTCAGAAACCCTCCCCATCCATCCACTTTACCTTACTCCGGCAAGACTTACTGCAGCAGAGCCACCATCTCCGCTGCTGCTATGCCCTATTCCCATCCTACCAGCTAGCCCCCTCACTAGCAGGACGCGTGATATCCCACCATCTCCTTCCCCACTACCCCTCGTTCTGTTTTAGCTCAAAAAGTTGGAGCTACTTTAGGAGATGACTACGACAGACTTCAAGAATCAACAGGACTCAAACTCCAACTCGAAACCACCCCCCCCCCATCAATCCTCTGTTCCTCACTCCGGCAAGACTTACTGCAGCAGAGCCACCATCTCTACTGCTGCTATACCCTAATCCAATCATACCAGCTAGCCCCATCACTTGTAGGACGCATGATATCCCACCGTCTTCTTCTCCCACTCACCTCGTTTCTTTTTTAGGATAAACTGCCGGGGCCCTAAAAGAAAATCCAAAAATCTCGACCTCCTTACCAAATCCTTTCCCACGTTCCTACTCCCTGCCGAGCTCTTCCAGGCCTCACGCCCCCACTTCCTGCTGGGTTACAGGGCAACACAACTCGCCCCAACTGCGGCCAGCGTCATCCCAGCAGCAAACCTTGGTTGTCCCGTGAGATGCCCACCCCAAAGCATCTCCAGATCTCTCAACCAGGCCTCATGCTCCTGCGTCAACAGGTTACAGGGCAACACCCCATCAACGGGCAGCGTCGTTCTGGCATCGAACAGCCTCAGATCGCTGAGTATAGCAACTTCAAGGCAGCCTGGGAAAAGATGATAGAAGCCCCAAAATCCTAAACGTTCTTTCCAGCAGGTGATGCTCCCCACCAATAGATGGAGCCTCTTCCCGGGTGGTAGCGGTGACTGCTCGTACCAACACCACTATCACCGGGAGGTTGTTGTTTAAAAAAAAAAAAAGAAAAAAAAAAAAAAAAGAAAAAAAAAAATCCTAAACATTCTCAAGCCCCCCATAACGGCCAAACAGGGTACAATCCAGAAAGACGGGGGGTTATTGGGCATTGATCCCTCCCTTTTTGGCCGATTGTCCCACGACCCCGATCCATCCTAATCACCCCGCTGAGCCTGACCTACAGAGATCCCAGTTTCGACCTGAGACTCAAGCCCCTTTTTCCTGAAATCCTTGGCACACCCCCTTTTCGCACTTTCTGGGCCGACTCCCACTTGGATCAGAAAGTCGCACCGGGCGTGAGGTTGTCCGTCACGATAGCATTCAGCTTCATCAGAGATGATAGGAACACCTCCAAGGTTGAAGGGCCTTCTGAGGTAGACAGCTCTTGACTATTGATAGGGAGGAAAACGTTCTGGGAACCTCTCGTGCTGCCTCATAAACCTGGCTGTACTTTTCTTTTGTCCCCTTTTTTCTTTAAAGGATGGCGGCCTTGAGATATCATCATTGAATTGACCAGCCAGAATGATTTTACTCTGTCCATCTGGTTGCATCTGGATTCGAACTCAGGTCTGTTATTTCAACAGTTCATGGGTGTACCAACAGAGTTCATGGGTGTACCAATGGAGCTAGGCCCGTTGGTTTGGCTGTACTTTTCCAATGAAAGAGAAAAGTGCAAAAAAAAGGCGTTTGGCTTTGCTCGGCGGAAAAGTTACAAGTAATCACACTTGTTACTCTTCATACCCTGCAGAATGTCACAAGGGAAGGTAAAAAGGTTGTGTACAAGGGTCTGGAGTTCTTTGCCCCTTTCTCCATCACACTCCTTTTTTTTTCTTTCTTCTTTTTTTTTCATTCTCACGAGACTCCCATCCTACCACCCCTCTCGATATATCTCCTGCCACACCCCCCCACTCCTTTTCTATCTCTTTGGTTGAGGATGAAGAACAGACTCTTAGAGAAAAGGGAAATCATCAAAGAGTATGAGCTCGACTGGTTGTGGGGTTATACTGGAGGGATTAATAGCGAAAATGAGGGCAGAAGGAGGGGCCTGGTTACACTATTGGCCCTCCGCAAAATCGGTGGTGATTCGTGAGTAGGGTCAAACGAAGAGAAGCAGTTTCATGGCGAGTTAAAAAAATGGTTACACACACTCGCAATAGCACCAGGTTGCCAGGAGCATTCCAAAAGGTAGTCCACCACATCTCCAGCTGTAGCGCATCAATCCTTGTCAACAAGCCGGTTTGTGCATCGGTAAGATAAGAAGGAAGCCTGTCCACAAAACGGCCGTGACAGGTGGCAACAGGCGTGGCAGATGGGATATGGAGTTTGGGAAAATTTCGGACACCTCTTCTGACTGTCAAGCTTGGCAAGCAGTGCAAAAGCTTGGCGAGTAGTGCAAAAACCTGGCGAGTAGTGAAGCCACACCCTGAAAGCGTAAAGTACACACATACTTGCAAAACTTAGAGGATGGCGAGTAGTGCAAAAGCATGGCGAGTAGTGGAACCACACCCTTGTTTACAATAAATGAACCGCAATAATGCAGGATGGGATTAGTGTTTTCCCGGTCCATTCTCTCCCTTTTTTTCCCAATCCGCTCCCCTCCCATGTTTTCCCAAGATGTTCCCCTCCCCCGCCCCTCTTTTGATGTTCTACTACAGACTTCTCATGGTATGGTTCGGACTGAGTCGTGGAACCTCCATCTGAAGTAGGGCCAGGCTACATGCAGAATTAGACCACCAGCACTTCCTGAAAGGCTTGCCCATCATCATGGAAAATTGACCAGTCCCAGGTAATTCAAGTTATTTTGTTCATCTGATCCCATTAGGATTCAAACTCAGGTCTGTTTGTCAACAGTTCATGGGTGTACCAATACCGAACAGCCGTAGGCAAGGGCCCACTGGATGCCATCAGCCTTTTGGTCCGATAGGCTAAGCCTTTCCGTGGCACCGTGTTAAACCACCAGTACATAGGCACCTGGCCCGTGGGTCTGACACCTCAAATTCTGGAGGCGCGAAACGAAAACCGGGCCACCGATCAAATTTATCAATGGTGGGCCCAGCGTTTGATGTTTCGGCCTTGTTTTCTTGTGGCGACAAGTTTCGCACTGCAAGGCTGGGGCCGTGTACTTGTGGTTTAAACCAGCAGTCCAAGGTGCAGCAAAATTAACTGCCAGTGTTTTGTGGATGTATGGGCCTGGCTAGAGCCCAGATGAATTCATCCAGAAAACAGTGGCTATCGGCTTGCTGCCTTGCTCGTGCACTGGTGGTTCAACTGTCACATTCTCATAGGGAACTGGCAGGTTACTACCGTCTTCACCCGAATAGACCGCCCGGTCATTATCGCTGCATCTGGACTGAAAGTTGGGCCAAATGCAGCTATAATGACCTGCGTTCTATTCGAGTGAAGATGGTAGTGGTTTGGATGGTGCGGTCTGACAACTCCAAGTAGGGTTAAAGCGGCCTGGTGTTGCTTTATGTTGGAGCGTTCTTTATGTGAAACCACCAGTTCATTTGACTCTTCCCTTGCCAAGCCTTGAAACACACTGCGGACCAACAGAAATTGAACTGGCACGGGCCTTCGTTTGGGTGACCCCCGAAACTTGTGGCTGCATGCATACCACATTGGAGAAAAATGGCTGGGAAAAGTACTGGTGGTTTAAACCTCCCTTCTTCCCCCCCCCCCTCCCCCCCCCAAGGGATCCCAGTGCCCAAGGTTTTTTATAACATGTAATCTGCGTAGCACCCGGTTCGCATACGGGGGGCGAACACGTACGTACTCCGGAGTGCGCGTATGCACTCCAAAAATCGGCGAAAGCCAACATTAAACCACCAGTACTTGGACCAGTTATCGGCCGCGGGCCTTCCCCGTTAACGCGCGGACACCTTCGGGGGTCGGCCAAGGGAAGGCCCGATCGCTGCTTGAAGGCCGGGCCCCGGTTCTCTCGGCACGACACCAAAAAATGGAAGAACAAAGAAAGAAAAAAAAGATTCAAATACACACAAATTAAAAAGAAAGAAAAGGAAACGTAGAAAACAAAGTCACGTGGGAGGGAGGGAGGGAGGGAGGGAGGGAGAGAGAGAGAGAGAGAGAGAGAGAGAGAGAGAGAG
>BFEA01000027.1:1799949-1823027 GCA_003427395.1 Chara braunii | reverse complement strand
GGCGGGGGTGCGAGGGGCGGGGCACCGACGGGGGTGTTTTGGGCGGGGCAGGGGTGGGGCACCCCTGCAGTGGGGGTCCGGGGGTCAAACCGCTACCCCGGCTTTGCCCCTGGGGGCCCCCGCCTGACAACCCTGATCGCTACCCTAATTGTCGACAAACATAGTCAATGAATTACCAGTCCACAAAGACTAATTATACACCCCAAAGTACAAGCAACTTTTGGCTGAGGTTCCCCTTGAAATTCCTTGTTAATTTTAAGAAAAATAAATGAGGAAATATGAGGTAAGATAGACCCTTTTAAACCCCTTTAGTCACTGTTTGGAGTAATTTTATACCACTCAAACACCCCTGGGTGACCCACCACTGAAATGGAAGGTAAGGCCGGAATCTGACTGCTCAGGCCAACTGCAGTCCGGGCCTTTTTTTGGGGGGGGGAATCCTTCCCTCTTTTTTCACCTGCCTGGTTTTGCCTGGTGATCCCTCCCTGCCCAGCTGGCCCGGGCGTCCCTGGCCGGGCAACAGCCCAGCCTAGGTAATACTATAATAGATCAAATGGAATAAAATGGAAAAACAAAACATCAAATGAAATAAAACAAAACCAAAAAGTGTGAGGCCGTCTGGGCCTCTCAGCTGTGGACAGAGGAACAATAGGCCCTGAGATCGGGCCGTGAACGCCCAGTCAGGCTCAGACGAGGACCGGGTAGGGGCATGGCCATGGTCAGAAGGCTTCAGAAGGCATTGCCTACCAGGCGAACAGCGATCTGGCTCTTCGATATAAGGAGAGACCCAGATGCAGAATGCTGCCAGGCTGCAGGAGCACTAGGTCGACACAGCACGGCAGGAGGGCTAGGTCAAACTCAGCACTGCAGGAGTGCACAACACCTTGTATGCAACCAACGCCAGCCATAGCTCGACTGAGGAGGAAGACAAGTGCCATAGCTCTAGGGAGGTGAAGGAGGGTGGCACGAGAAAAAGAGATCCTTGGAGGAAGTTGAAGGCCGTGGAGGACAAGCTGGCGACGTACCTGGTGGACGCCAAGAGCAGCTCCAGCGTGACATGTGCTTCAAGCAGGAATTGGTGGGAGCAGCGCCGAACTCTGTGGCACTGTACTATGATGTAGTCGGGACTAGAGTTAATCAGTCGTGCACGTCGGACCACTGCTGGCTATGTGGGTACCAGTTTTGTTTTAATCTACCCTAAAAACTGTCTCTGTCTGTTTCCAAAGAGGGGCAATTTTCTTTTTTTCCCTTTTTTTAGAAAAAGGAAGATTTCATTATATGCTGGGAAACGGGCCCAGCGTCCCTCACATCATTAGCCCCGGCCTGAGGGGATGAGCCAGGCTCTTCGGCCAGGCAATTTTCTGATTTTCCTGAACGGCTGGACAGTGGAGCCTGTCCTTAAACTCTTCGTCAGGTGACCTTTTTTTTTTTTTTTGTCAGGTTACTCGGCATTCCCTCGAAAAGAAAAGGAATGAATCCCCTTTTTTTGTGGATATATGGAGCCTGAAAATTGTGTAGCTTCTCACCTCCACAGTGGTGCTTGTAGGCTGTGCTTTCTTCTTTCTGCTTTCCTCTTTTCTTTTAGGAAAAGTGCAGAATAGACTATTCGGGTTGGAAAGTATGAGACTGCTCGTAGTGGCGATGTGCAGGATCTGTGCCACAGTGCCACAGATCCTTACAGGGCTACCATTCAGCCGCCCAAAAACAGTGCACCCTCACGATGACTGCATCAGGCCATGACAGATAGGTTGTATACATTCATGATTAGGGTGTGTTGTGTTTGGGGGTAGGCGGTGGGCTTGGGATTTCGAAACTCACGTGGGCTACTTGTTGTTTTCCTTCACCCTTTCTGTTGCCCAAAATCCGAACAAACCTGCCCTATGAGCTACTGAAGAACACAACATCATATTCCACTACCTTTATTGGAATCAGGTCTCCCCAACTTGCCAATAGTAGAGACTGTCAGTCAAGCAACTCAATTTTGGCCATAGTTACTCAATTTTGGCCATAGTAGCATTAGAAGTGAGCGACATGACGAAAGTATGATGTGAAAAATCCATGGCTAGGGCACTGGAAGACTCAGGATGAGGCCCCACTCACCCAGGTGCTGGGTTCCTGACCGAGGATATCTTAATGTCTAGGGTGGAAAGCGAAGAATTCGGGGAAAGCTTTCCTCATGGGCACTGGACTCAATAGGACACACCATGTTCCAGGTCATCCGGACCACCCACACGCCATCCAGGTGCCTGGATGGCGATCCAGATGTCTGATGGTCATCTGTATCTCTGCATGAGAGCCATGAGAAAATTTACTTGAAGCAACATCCAGCTCATATAGTGTCCAGAAGTCTGTCCTTGGCCAAGGCCAAATTGTTTTTAACATATTGTCAAGGCGCTGGAGAACTTCGGTAGTGGGGGCCACACAGACCAGCCAACACCGAGGGCATGATTCCCACAGTGTTCAGAAGACCTTAACAAAGCCTTGGGAATCTTAGACCACCAGTACGTTTCACAGCCATTTTCTCTAAAGCAGCTGCATGCACAGCTCAACGTCTGGTGGCCAGCTGCCGGAGCAAATGGCTTGTGGCGCCAGCCAAAAAGAGGCCCTTGCGGAGTCCTTTTTTTTTTGGTGCGCAGGGTGTTTCGAGGCCGGGGAAAAAGTGGCCCGGAAGTACTGGTGGTTTGAACCACCAGTACGTTTCCCATCCATTTTTTTCTGCTGCGATGTGCATGCAGCCACAAGTTTCAGGGGTCGGCCTGCCGGAGCAAAAAGTCTGGCGGCGCCAGCCAAAAGAAAGGCCCGCGCCAGTTCGTTGTTTTTTGGCATGCAGTGCGTTTTCAGGCTCGGCAAGGGAAACGTACTGGTGGTTTGATATGAGCTGCCCTCTTTTGTGTTTGCCGGTTTGGACTGCCCATGATTCCTGCAAAACATTCTGCTATGAAATGGTGGAGGTACATATACCTGTTGGAAACTGCTTAAACCACTAGTCCTTCCTAGCCTCCATTTCCGACCCAGATTTCTGCGGTGTGTCAAAAAGCGTCAAGAAAAAAAAGACTCTGCACGGGTGCAAAATTGCGTCCTTATGTCTGGTGCTGCCCGCCTTTTCAATCCATCAGGCCCGAGCCCACAACTATGCAATTGATTAACTGTTGTGTTGGAACAGAATAGCTGGGAAATGGACTGGTGGTGGAAAGCGCCAGCGGCTCCCAACCTCGTTTTTGCCTGGCCCAAAGGCATCCGGACAGTTGCAGTGTTTGATTTTCTGGTGTCGCCACCCTTTCCATGGCGGGCACTCTTGAGCCTTTCTGTGGCCTCATGTTATCCCGTGGGCATTGTTTCAATGGCTTGAACGCCCACTGGCGGTGTGAACCACCAGCATTGCTCACCTCTTATCTACTGAACCGTTGTGGGGGTTGGGCATGGTGGTGGCAGCCATGTGCCATATTCATGATTGTTTTCCCACTGTTTTCCCAGGCCTTTTTTTCAAAAACGAATTTTCTATTAGTTTTCTCCCTTATAAAGGCAGATAGCTGAAATATGTCCCGGAATTCTTTCCTCTTTTTTATAGACATGAGAGCAAAAAATCTCCGATGTGGGGTCAAAGAGGGAAAGTTTTTGTATGGTCTAGCTTTTGAGGCAAACAAATAAGACCCACACTCAGCTCTCCATCCTGGGAGACCGGAGGCGGACCAGTGTTGCAGGCAGAAAACAGGGTAGAGGGTCTCAAGTGGTTGGCAGAACTTGGACCCAGGGCAATCAGCTGTTGGAGATTGAAGGAAGTGGTTAGTTGAAGCTTGGTCTGTGGTTGTAAAGGGGAGGGGCGTAACCTGAGCCGTTGCTTTGTCTCCAGAGTCGGAGGCTGTCGGGTGATTGTTGGAGGGAGAGAGTGCCAGGGTCTAGCGAAATCGTGATAGGTTCTAGCCCCTGTGTTAGGGGTAATAGGAGAGGCACCCCTAAACCACCAGTAAACCCCGGCCTGGAGGCGCGAGGCACGGAACTTTCGGGCCAGGCAATGTGTAAATATCCACAAGGCTGGGGCCGTGTACTGGCAGGTTAACAAGTACCAAGTACTACCAACCCTGTCTCATTTGGGAAAGGGCCTGTAGTGCAGCGGTGGGGGAGGCCTGGTGGGCCCGACATGCCGTGTGAAATCCTCTCTGGATGTGTTTGTGTAGAGGTGCAGGGTCACAATTTTCTGCACCTCTCCACAATTGTTTTTGGAGTTGTGTCTAGCGACATAACAACACACACATAGACGAAACAGTACAGCACAATCATGGTTTTCTTTGTGGAGTCGTGTACAGCGAATACTACACACGCACCCTCTCCACATGTTTTTTTGTGGAGTTGTACTCTGACACACACACACACCTCTCCACATGCACGTGCACCACACATGCACACACACTCACATGCTCCCACACTCTCTCTCTCTCTCTCTCTCTCTCTCTCAAATACACACACACACACACTTATGACATCATGCCATTGGGTGGTCCATGGCTGAGTGGGTGTGTAGAGTGGGTTTTATGACTGTGTCGGATTAGCTTCTCAGACTTACTACTGTTCTTGTCAGGGGTTTGGACCGGCAGTCTGATAGGATTGCAAGGTTGGTGTGAGTAAAGTCTACCACTTTTCTCAGGGGTATCGCTTACTCTGGGCGATGTGGTGAGTCCTTATCCATCAGTCAAATGGATCCTCGGCAGACAATCAGGGTTCAAACTCCTGATGAGTCGGTGAAAGTCCGACGTAACAGTCTGGCTCAGTCAGGCTTTTTTTGAGTGTATAGCGAATATGACAAGACATTTATGACATATGTACAAAAGAAAAACAAGGCGCTGCCTTCGGCCGTATAGAACGACTGGTCATTATAGGTGTATCTGGAGCAAGTTTCAGTCCATATGTAGCTATAATGACAGACTCTGGATTGCTGCCAACAAGAAGCTATCACCTTCTGTTTGGCTTAGTAGTAGTCGTATCAGTGGTAGTGGAAGTCGTAGTACTAATAACAGTAGTAGGAGTAGTAGTAGTAGTAGGAGGAGGAGGAGGCGTGGGCATTGATGTGGAACATGATGGCAGGCTTGTTTCTCGTCCGATCTGGTGGCCAGCAGTCCAGACTTTTCATTCATACAAAGGCTGGTACAGGTACCACCTTTATTTTTCTGAGAGCCGGTACTGGTCACTGTTAGGCTCAGCAAATGCACATTTTGGTTCATCAAAATAGGTCCGGGTGAACTGGTGGTTTAACTGCCCACTGTTGGATGTTATTGAGGCGCTCAGCTGCCCCTCACCGGGGAATGTTGGTCCTTGGTTGAGCGCTGGTCTGAGGAACCGACTTAGATTCTGTCCTTCTGCATTATGGGGGTGATGCGATCTTCCTACTAAAAAGGGACAACTCGTTGCGTTCTTAGCCACAATATGCCCGCATAAAGCCCATAGAGCACCTATCACAGTAAGATGTCCATTTCTGGCGGTGATGATACAACATGCTCGAAGTAGGGACACCTCATTGTGTACTCGTCCACAATATGCCCACATGTTTGGCAACCGGAAGACTCAGTGGCAGTTCACAATAGGGAGGGAAATTGGCCACATCTAGTCCAATTGCAGTCAGTTTCAGATGTCCTGATTTTCTCGATCTGTGAACAAGGTCCCAGTCAATACTAAGGGTTTCACTCCACTATCCTAGAAAAGGCTTATTTTGGAGGAATGTTGTCGATTCATGGTTTCCTAATCACACACCCTACAAAGTTTTTGCAGACGGATGTGAAAACATTCAGAGGAGTCCCCCCAGAGTTTCGAGGAATCCCCCTTGGATGGGACGCTGGACCCGTTTTCCAGCAGGTGCTGCTCCCCGCCAATAGACTGGAGCCATCTACCATGGGGTCATACTACAGGAGGATGCTTTTACCACCCGCGCTAGTATCCCCAGGTAGATGTTATTGAAAAAGGAAAATAGGATCCTTTTTCAATAGGATCTATGACCAGTCCTTGAGAATGGCAAGGGCATACATACTGCATCCAAGGAATCTGATTGGTTGAAAGCCTAAAACACAACTTTCATTTTTTGGTTTTCTTAAACCACCACTACCTCTCCGAGGCGAAGGCCAAGTCGTGAATATAATGTATACCGCATCATCCGGAGGCCGGGCGTCACCGAACCAAAATGGCTGGCACCGTCAGCAAAACTGACAGAAAAAAGGTGGTGCTGGCGCTTTGTCAAAGCTTGGCGCACGGTTCTACTCCAGCTCGGCAAAAGGAGGCTCGGAGGTAGTGGTGATTTGAATGCAAGTAAATGGCAACTTTCTCAAGGACTTGCCCTTGAGACCAATTTTCAAGGAAACCCTGGAACGAGCAATCGGATTAGGGAAAACTAATTGTGAAAGTTTCAAGGATACTTTAACGAGACCCGAATATCCCATAAAAAAGAAATGAATATGCATATTTCAGACCATGGTCTACCAATCCCCGGATGGTGTCTGGCGTTAGTGGTTCATCCCAGTACCAATCCATTGAACCCAGCAGCGAATCTGCAGAAGAAGTAGCCCTCGTGAAATGGCTGAATGGTTTGCTCTGTTTGTGACCCAACTGTAAGGACACCGACTGGCTGGGCCTCACGACACTACTCTCGAAATGAAAAAAGTACGAGTGCATCTTCCCGCAGAGAAGGGGAAGATGCTTCATTACTATGAATAGCACTGGATGCATCTTACCACGTTCTGTGGAAGGCGCATTCGTTCTTTTCTTGTTTCGACAGTGGTGTGGTGAGCCCCTATGGAGCAGCCAAAAGTTTTGTTAAACTGCCAGGTCACACGAAGCAGAGTGTGGCTCTTACCGGTTTACGCGGTAAGGGCATTTCAATTTGGGCCTGGGCCGGTAGAGAGAGCGGCAGGCCACGTTGAGGCACAGTTGGAAGGTAGCTTTGTCCTCTTTAGGCTTGTGTGAACTGGTGGTCTAAAGGAGAGCCGGGAACTGCGAAGCCATCGAAGGTCTCCCAGCATGTCATCTCCCAATGAGTGGTTCTCTCTTTAAGCCACCAGTACTTGCTAAAGGCGTGCCCGTTAACAAGCCACAATTTTAGGAAACGTACGGCCACTACAGGAGCGCCCAAATTCATCCGACTAGAAATGTTTGTACTCTATTTTTTTCCACGGCTGATAGCTGGGCCAAGTACTGGTGGTTTAATCGAGACTGGAGATTTCCTCGACTTGTGTTTTTTGCCACTTTTTCCTCTTTTTCCCCTTTTTCAAAGGTGATAGTCCCTAATGTTATTCTGTTTATCTGGTCATCTCAGGATTTGAACTCATGATCTGTTGAGTAAACCACCCCTCCCAGGAGGAGGTCTTAGGTGAAATACCCGACGGCTCAAATGTGTTCGTGGGGACCACCCAACGCACACCTGCTGAAAGAATCTAAAAAGTGAACAAACTTCATAGAAATTTAAGATTTAAAACTTCATTGCTGTCACTAGCATTTCCGCAATCATTTCTCGACAAACAAATAGGCAAGGGAAAATGAATGAACCAAGCTTAAAAAAGAAAAAGAACAGTTGTTGTTGCCCGACGAGTAAATATTGTTGGTGGAACACACGCGTACACATGCACATACATGCACATACATGCACATACATGCACACACATGCAACACACACATGCACACACATGCACGCACATGTACATACTGAAGCTACTCATCTGGGTGGAATTGGGGCTGTTGTGGGGGGAATTTAAAACGCGTGCATACATGCACATGCATGTATGACCTTTACAGTCTGATGAAATTGTCAGTCATTAAAAAACTGCAAGGAATATGAGCTAGAGCGATGGACAGAAAACCAAGTTGCAAAATCACGAAGAAACTCAGATAGTCATGAACAAAGCAGAGAGTAGAATGCACCAAGATACCGTCCAAATATGAGCAATACAACGAACTCAGGTGTCAATGTCGCCACTCTCTGGTCACACCGACACTGTACCCAATGTCGCACTGAATGTCTGGCGCCCAGCACCCAGCCTATCTTACCCAGCCTATCTAGCCTATCTAGCCTATCTACATTCTTGCAACTGGATCACTCTGAAGTCTAAGACCAATGTACGTGGCGTCAACACCAATGCCGGCAACTCGTCTCCCCACCTCATGTGCCAGTACGTTCTCTCTCCTCCCCTCATCACCCCTCGTCTCCCCACCTCATGCGCCTTCTACCCAAAGACCACCTTGGCCATCACCTGCCCTGCGCCCCAGCTGCCCTCTATGGCTGCTGTGCGCCCGCTGCCTCAGCAGCACCCCTCTCACCAGTGCGCCCGTGCGCGGGTCCGACCAGCAGCGCCCATGCAGACACTTGCGCAGCAACGCAGCAGCGTGTCCGCATTGCCTGCCTAGGCCAGAATGCCTTTGCCTGGGCTGGCCTCTTTCCTTTATGGAAATTGCAGCCCCTGTGTGTGCCTGTGTGGGCCTGGCTGGGGAAGTTTCCGATAGCTTCCAGTTGGGCCCCAGTGTTTGCGCCCAGGCCCATTTCTACAGTGAAGGGGCCTGGTCCCTTTCCGGTTGGGCACGTACGGGTAGCCTTCCAGGCTCCAAGTGTTGGCCGCATTCTCATTGGCTCGCGGAGGTTGTGTGATGACAATGCTGCTTTCTCATTCGTCTGTGGCCGCTGCGTGATAGGTCGGCCTCACACTGCGTGTGCCCAGGGCGCAACCACCCAGTCCTGGGCTCAACTGTACAGCGCAGGTTCACTTTTCTCTGTAACCAACTGGCGTGCTGCAACTGTCTGAGTACCCACATATGGAAAATGTCGAAAGTAGGCCTTTTGATGATATTCAGGCCCACCTTAAATTAGGGCGGGCACAATGCTTGCTGGGGCCCACAGCCAAGAACATTTGCATGTCTGTTGGGGCCCCGTGAGGGCTCAGTTCTCACAAAATGCAAATACTAAAACAAAAACTGCCTGTGACGTGCACAGACAGACACACACACACAGAGGGAGAAATGACCTGACAGCTTATTCATGGATCGACAGAGTAAAAAAAAAAAAAGTGTGTACAGGTGTTTACCATGCAGCCTGCCACGGACGAGATACAGTCTGGTGATGTCTCTCCACTCTCTCGCCACTGTCATTTTCTCTTGATGAGGGGGAAGGAAGGTAGGGGGGAGAAGTGAAAAAAAGTGTTCTTTAAAAGGATTTTCGAAATATGGTGAGGAGAATTCCCTGCATATGGGCAGTTTTCCACAAGTCCAAGCATAGTCTGGCTTCTCGGTTCCATCGGCACCTTTTTTTCTGAAAGGTGTTTATCGTTCAGCCTACCAAGAAAGAGGTATAGTGTGGTGGCGTTTCCATTGTCACTTTTATTTCTTGTGGGGGGGGGGGGCGAGGGGAGCTTGAAAAAGTGAGCCTTCTTTTATAACCTCTTAGTATTCTCTGAATATTCTAAGGAGAATTCCCTGCATATAGGTAGGTAGGTAGGTAGGTAGGTAGGTAGGTAGGTAGGTTTCCACAGCCACTGTTTCTTCTGGAAATAGCTTGAAACAAGAGATCCCTCTTTTTCAATCCTGGAGATATCTCACCATGAGTTCCCTTATATATAGATGGTTTTCCAAAAAAAAAAAAAGAGGTTTCCGAATGTGTGGATCACAGGAGCGAATCTGCTGCATGTGAGGTTGTGTGTTCTGTTGTGCAGCGATTTGTGCCGTCTTTGGCACTCCTAAGCTCATCAGACTCCTCACAGTATTGTGTTTTTTTTTTTTTTGTTTTGTTTTGGAAGACGGAACCTTTTGGTTCTGGCTCCTTATCCAGTCCGGGAAGCGTCAGTCCGGTTCCTATTCCACTGGTAAGTCAATGCAAAGAATACAATGCGTACGCACTCACACTTCCCCCTATTATGGTCGAGGGACCCGAGCAGGCGGCATTGATTACTTCAGTTGGAAGCATATACCACCCCTCACCCCTGCCTTAAAAAAAAAAAATTGGACATCCACCTTTGAGCCACTCTTCACCCCTCACAAGGAATCCCCCACTCACTGTCTGCGACCACTCACCGTCTGCAATTGACCCTCTGGTAACCTCATTTTCCTGGCGATATCTGCACATTCCCTACTCTTATCGGCACCACCACCTCAACTGTCCCCCTGCTGTCATGGCAACCCCAGACCTCGGCTGACCCGGCCCCAAGATTCCTACATGCTTCCTGGTCCTTTCGACGATAGGGCACCTTGGGAAAACCCGAGGTGCCAGTCGACTCCGGCTCCTACTAGGCCGATCCGTCCGGGTTGGTACACACTGTGGGACCACTGTGTGCCCCTCGCCGCCTGCCCATATATGCAGTTGTTCAGCTGGAGGCCAAGTGTTCAGACCCAGCCTGCGATTGAACCTCCTCCTGTGCAACCTCAGGTCCTGCGCCATGTGGGGCTCTGCTAGTCCAATTCAGCCTGCTGGTATCCACTGTTATGGAGCCCAACTTGCCTCTTCCCAGCACCCCTTGGGCCCTTACAGTATTCTGAACTATTTTCCTTAGGGAAGTGAAAAACAAAATTTCAGGGTTGGTGTAGCATAAGGAAGGTAGGGATGCAATTAATTTATTGATTCCTTTTTTTTTTTCCGTTTGTTTGTTTAAACTTACTGGTACTTCCTAAAGTTGCGCCCGTTAACAAGCCACAATTTTAGGAAATGTACGGGCCACCACAGGAGCGTCCAAATTCATCCAACTAGAAACGTTTCTAGTCTATTTTTTCCCGCAGCTTATAGCTGGGCCAAGTACTGGTGGTTTAAAAGGGCGACGGCCTTGAGATATCATCATTGAACTGACTGGCCCCAGGTAATTCAGAATGATTTTCTTCTGGTCATCTGATTATATCTGGATTCAAACTTGGATCTGTAGTCCTTTTTCTTTATTTTTATTTTTTAATCCAACCCCTTTATATTCTGGGGGGAACCAGTCCGGTTACTAATCACCGGCAAGCATGGAAAAAACAAGGATTAAACCACCAGTACACCCGCACCTAAAATCCCGAAGCTAACTGCCCACTGCGCGCGGCTATTTTCCGAGCCTTCTGCGTGTGGGTACCTGCAGTGGGAATTTCGGAAGTGGCACCGGTGCTCTACCTGAAGGGGGAAAAAAAAAGGAAAGGAAAAAACATGCCAGAGATCACGAAGGCCATACTCAAACGATCACTTTCCAGAATGCATCTGACCACTATTACGGGGGAGGAAAACATTGCTGTTTTTTCTTTTTTTCTCCTTTTGTTTTTTCCTTCCTTTCCCTGCCAGCAAGGCAGCACATATTCCTCTTGCTCAAAACGCCCTCGCTGAGGGCATACTCACACTGGCGCCATTGAAATGCATCCAACCACTTCAACGGCCAAAGCTTTGGGGCACGTTCAACACTCCTTGGGGCGTCCTGGGGGCCGAAGGAAGTTTCCTTGGGGGTTTTCAAGGAAATTCCCACCATCATTCCACCTGTCCTCGGGGACGTCGCCCGAGGACATTTCCTTCGAACTATGTCAGACAAGAAAAAAGAAAAGAAAAAAAAAATCAAATGTGTTTGAGGCCTTCAGCCAATAGGGTGCCGCCGCGATCCAGATTCTCGGTTGTAACGTCTCTCTACCCATGTGCCCGTTCCTCTCCGTGAAACGCGGATTCCTTTTGCCCAAAGGAAGAAAAGGCTGGGGAATCCTCGGAGTCCAAGGAATTTCCTTCGGAGTGTTTTCACTTTTTTTTCCGACTGCATCCCCGAGGATAGGTGGAACGAAAAATTCCTCAGGGACTTTAGGCGCCCGTGGAGTGTCGAACGAGCCCCTTTGTTTTTTTTTTTTTTTTTTTTTTTTTTTAATGCCCCGCCATAACACAGACTGAGAACACTGCCGATTTCTGGAGCTCTGCCGATGGAATGGATGCCTTGCTGAGATTCCCGCATTCTGCTGAGTTTTCTAAGTCTGTGTGTGTGTGCGTGTTTGTTGACCTGCGTGCCTGTCTGAGTGCTTGTCGGTACGGGTGTGTGTGTGACCCGCAAGGGTACTTGCTTGTTTGGCAGGCCCGTAGGGCCGGTACTTACCTGTGGCCGTGGCATTGAGGGTTACAGCAGGGAAAACACTCAAGTAGCGGAGCCAGGGGGCCGCGGTGCTTAGAGCAGCGGAAAAACACTCAAGTAGCAGGTAGGTCGGTACCGCACCCAGTAGCAGTAGATGTGCCGGGTACTCGAGGCCGAGCAGAAGAAGACAAAGTTGGCATTTTTTGAGGCCCAGTAGCGGTAGGCTAGGTCTAGGCCGGTACCAGTCCATCCAGTCTGAGTCTAGAGCCTGTACGGGCAATATCAGAGTCTGCAATGATGTTTCCCTCCGAAAGGGAGGAGGTACCGGTTGCTTGGGAGGCCGAGCGCCCTGGAAGTCACCGCCCAGGAGGCAAGTAGGCCGCTATATCAAGAGGCCGAAGGAAGAGCCCGACCTCATTCTTCAGTGTGCAAGTTTGGCGACGCGCTGCTGGAGCGCTGGCTGGAGCAGCGCTGCTGGGAGGAAGAAGCCGGGAGCCTCCACCTTGGCTATGGTGGAGCTCTACCGGTAGGAGGAGGAGGGAGACGGGGACTAAGGAGGAGAGTGGCGAGGTACCTACCTGGCTATGGTGGACACCATCTTCATCACCTTGTTAGGCGCTGCATCTGGAAGGCCCCTGTTGGGGTAGTGCCGCACCAAGGAAGTTCGGGGCAGTGGCAGGCATGGCGGCCTAGTGAGCAGCAGCATAGCTGCTTTGCGTTGCCCTTTGCAGAGGGTGGCAGCGGCATAGCTGCTTTGGGTTGTCATTTGGACAGGAGGGTTGAGCCCTCAGTAGTCCGCCATAGCCTCAGCCTATATGTGAGAGGAAGGAGAAGGGTGGCCATGGCTATGGTGGACCTCATGTTGTGCTTGCAGTAGAAGTGGGATTCGGACATTGATTCTGGTTCAGACATTCAACATTATTATTGTTATTTCTTGTTTGAATAAGAGGGGTGGAGATAAGGAGGAGGAGATTGGTTGGCGAAGAAGAAGAGCCTTGTCATTGGTCTATGCTGGAGTACATCATCTTCTTCTTCTTTCTTACTCTTTCTTCTTTCCCTCTCTCTCCTCTCAAGTTCATTCATTTCTTTTTGCAATTGGACGACATTGTACTTTTTGATGAATGTATACTTCGAAATTGGCCAGGATCATAACATTTTTGTTCTTTTTTTGTGATTCTGACAGTCGTGCTCCCCGTGTTCCTCGTTCTGCCGAAGTGCCCTCACTGAGGGCAGTACTCCAAAAAGTGTATCCAACTGCAATCACGGCCAAAGCTTGTTTTGTTTTTTGGGGCTTTTTTTTTTTGTTTGTTCTTTTTTTGTCATTCTGACAGTCGTGCTCCCCGTGTTCCTCGTTCTGCCGAAGTGCCCTCACTGAGGGCAGTACTCCAAAAAGTGTATCCAACTGCAATCACGGGCAAAGCTTGTTTTGTTTTTTGGGACGTACGGATTTGACATGGGCCCAAAATTTTGAAAACCTTCTGACGCTCCGACCCTGCCCCGAGCCAGCCTTTTGCTTCTTGTGGCGACGAGTTGTTTGCTGCAAGGCTGAGGCCGAGTACTGGTGGTTTAAGATGAACCGAGGGCCATAAGCTTTTAAGGTTATCAGTGGGCAGTGTGAGACTATCTAAAGTACCCAGGCCTACCCAATAAGCCAGAAAAATGCTATATAACCAGCCATCCTACCTTGTTTCTATTTTAAACTAGAAACCAGGAACCAAAAGAGCTCAAAAAGGGAGGAAATTTGAGAAATCCATGAAAGAAATACCTATAAAAGAATACCTCATAAAGCAGAACTCAGAAAATCCCAAAAAAGAAGTCCTATTTACCAAAGGGAATGGAACCCTGGGGGGAAGGGTTGTTCGTGAGAAGCACAGAGTAATCGAAGGAGCCACAACAGACCAATCTAGAGTACAATGAGGATGGTCTGTGCAATGAACACGGATCAACCGGTTACTGCAGAAAGGGGATTGACCCCCCCTGTGATTCATTTGGATTGTCAGGAGGGGTACAGCGGGCGTGCGCCTTATGATGATCAAACCAAGGAGGTGGAAGCGCTAGCCCGAAAGAATATCTACCGTAGGTTTATTAATTCCTTCCGATTCTGCCTTTTTATTTCCCCCCCCTCCTTTTTTCCCGTCTCTTAGATAATGCTTGTCGGATGGGTGCGATGCACAATAGTAGCTTAATAAAAGATCATCGTGGTGGCCACGGATTCACAGACTCTAATGGTGGAGATGCATGCACAAGATACTGTTGTGGAAATAGCTTCACCAGACATGAAGTAACGCCAGTATTCAAAGGGACGGAAAGTCGAAGATGGTACTCTGCTAGTCATCATGCGAAATTTAAAACGGAAAAAAGGAAAGTTATCGTCCTTATGGATATCAAGTTATCAACTTTTTGTTTGTAATTGTTTTTTTTCAAAGATGGCAAGGATCATACCAAAGGTAAAAACGGAAAGTAACAGACAAATCAAATGGTGAGAACTGGATCTGAATTTCTGAGCTTACCCTCAGTTCGTTGCTCTACTAAGTTTTAGCTTTTAGGAAAGTGCCATTTTCTTGTAACGAAAGGATCTGAGCTAGGTGCAACTCTCACAACGAGACCATATGTGTGACTGAATCTGGCTGGGAATGCAGGAACATGCATTCCTGATATTCCCGATGATAACTCTGTACACTGCGAAAACTGACGTCCACGGCCTTCCTATTGATCAGATACATAGACTTCCATATTTGCATTTCCCCCATCATTTAAATGGATAGAAAGAACTTCACAGTGTCCTTTATGACATCCGTCAACATGTGAACGCTGTAGAGGACATTAGCATGGCGCCTGCGCAAGGATGACATGCATAAATTGAGGAATGGTCCTTTTTTATTTAAAAAAAAAAACAAGAAGTTTGACGGAAAAAAAGTAGTGGGCTGCTTCTTGTGTACTTGTGTAATTGACAGCCACCAAGAAGAGAAGAAGATCAACAAGAGGGTCCTCTCTCCTGTTGTTATCTCGACTTTTGCAGTTCTTGGTATCTGACTAGTAGTCTAGTAATTAATATGTTTGATGCATCCCATGGCTTAGGATGATGGATTTGAAAGTTATGAGTGGATGAGGACCTTATAGTGAAAAACTGAAAATCTTCTTCTTCTTTTTTTTTTTTTTTTTTTTCCACCATTGTCTTCTCTCCGCGGTGGGGGATGGAGGGTGCATAAAAAACTGCCACTGCTGCGCATGCCTCAACAATGTGCAACTTACCAGCTGGCCTGTTCAGTCGGTACGCTAATGAACTGTTGAAAGTTGAAACACAGACCTGAGTTTGAAATTCAAATCCCAATGGAATCAGATGGGTAAGAAATTTCTAAAAATGATGCTGAATTCTTCTGAGGCGGGTCAGTTCGAAGATGCTGTGCCCTTTTGAAACAAAACAAGTGCGCACACACACATTTCTGCTTTCATACACACAACGACAGTCAGTACTGTGCTCATGCACCCTGACATGTCATGTCCAATTTGTAGACAGGGGCTGGAACGACAATGCCTCTATAATTGCGGTCGACGTGCCTCCGTGTTCCTAGCATGTAGGAGCCACGTAGTCCGTGATATCTGTCTGCGCCGCGCCATTCGATGCAGCAACTGCGACTGCGAAAATTGGATGCAGTGCTTCCACAGTCAACACCCGAACCGGTCCTGTCCGGTCTGTAGGGGTGGCCACTTATCATAGGCAATAGCTGCTCCTCAACTGAAAATCTTGTGCCACCCAAACACTAACTGACCTCATGTGCCATTCTAGAGTAGTCTGTTCTAGCGGTGAGTATTTAGGATTCTGTGAAGTTCGTCATATACCTTTCCCCTGCCCTTTGCATGTCATACTCTGTCCTACCCTTCACATATCTCTCTCCTGCCCTTTGCACTCCACTTCCCCCTACCCCACACTCCTATGGAACTCCGCCTTCTGTCCCTTTCCCTCCACTTTCCCCTTATGTGCTACTAGCAAATACATACGAACGAGCATCGTTAAGAGAACAGACAAAGTATAAGCTGAGGATCTGAAATGAATTGAACAGGAGTATGAAGTCGAACGACAGACACAAAGACTAAGTATAAGCTGAAGATCTGAAGCGAAATGAAACAGGAGTATGAAGATCTGAAGTGAAATGCACAGGAGCATACCTTCCCCTTTACTCTGCCTCCTGTTATAACGTGCAAGTAGGCTGTTAAGGCACAAGGGGATGTGGGAAGCTGCCACTAAGCCGCCATCAACGTGGGCAGCCTTGTACGTGCAATGTTACGGACCCAGCCAGGGTTCGATCCCTGGTCCGCTGGTTACCACCCGCCAGGCTGCTATTCTATTTTTTTTTTGGGAGTCTCTGATCTCCAGTTCCTGACTGTTGGTGCCCTCTGCAGTTGGCGCCCGCTCTCAAATCCCGCCTCTGCCACTTTCGGATTTCGTACTTGGCGCCATCTGGCATTCTGACGCCCAGGCTCAGACCTTCGATTTTCAGTTCAGCCCCGAGGCAATTGCACTTTTGCCCTCGGACTCAACTTGAGTCCAGTACTTAAGACCGGACTCAAGATGAGTTCGGGGACTCAGTTTTCAGCCTCAGTGCTTGTGCTTCAGTGTGACTTGCTGCGACATTGTGTACGGAACCAAGCTTGTGACTTTGCCACTTTGTGTTCGTGTCCGTCGAGTCGTGTCGAGTCCGTGTCGAGTTGAGTGAGTGTGTGTGTGTGTGCTCTCACTCCCTCCCTCCCTCTTCCCCGACCTCGCTGCTCTGCCTCAGCCCCGTCACATGCAAGGAATAGTAAAAGAGGAGCTGTTGCCCCGAAGAAACCCAAGGTGAACACAGTTCTAAACGGTTCTATTATGATTCATGTTGCTTGCTAAAGAGATGAGATTCTTTAGTTGTTGGGCTGGCTCAACTCGAATCTGCTTGTCTGGGTGGAATAGGGGCTGTTGTTGTGGAAATTCAAAACACACACACACACACAATGTGCGGCACCCTGACATGTCACGTCCAATTTGTAGACAGGGGTTGGAACAGCAGTGCCTATACAATTGCGGTCGGTGTGCCTGTGTTCCTAGCATGTAGGAGCCACATAGTCTTTGACATCTGTCTACTCCGTGTCATTTGATGCAGCAACTGCAACTGCGAGAATTGGATGTGGTGCTTCCACAGTCCAGACCCGAACCAGTCCTGTCCGGTCTGTAGGGTTGGCCACTTACCATAGGCGACGGCTGCTCCTCAACTCAAAATCTCCTGCAACCCAAACACCGACTGACCTCTCGTGTCATTCTAGAGTAGTCTGCTCCAGCGGTGAGTATTGAGAACTCTCTGAAGTTTGGCATCCCCCTGTTCTGGTCTTTGCCACTCCACTCCCCCCCTTCAACCCTCTCTCTCCCGCCTCTCGCTCCATATAGAATTCCACCTCCTACCCTGTACTTCCTCCCTCCCCTTATGTATGTGCTACTAATAAAAGCATACGGACGAGCATCATTAAGAGAACAGACAAAAAATAAGCTGAGGATCTGAAGAAAAATGTATAGGAATGTACCTCCCTAAGCCCCCTTTGATCTGCCTCCTATTATAACGTGCAAGTTTGCTGTCAAGGCAGACGGGGATGTGGGCAGCTGGCGCTCAGCCACAATCAACGTGGCCTTCCTTGTATGGGAGAGGCATAGTAAAAAGGGATCTGCAATAACAAATAAAAGGAGTACCCCAAAGAAAACTGAAGTAAAGATACTTAAGAAAGGGAAATAATTCATCTAGTGCGCGCCGTGTTGCTTGCTATAGAGGTAAAACTGTTTTTTCATTGTTGGATTGGCTCATCTCAAATGTGCTTCACTGTCTGCAATAGAGATAAAGTTGCTTTGATTTTGGATGCTTGTACTAATCTGGGTGGAACAGGGGCTGTTGTGGGGAAAATCTAACACACATAATTTGCAACTTTGCAAGCCAGCACCCATGGCTGGCTAGGGGGTGGCTCAGTAAGCTTGGGTGCATGGAGTCAACAACTTTTCGCAAAATGTTGAGTGCGCTGACCATGGCAATTTTGCCTGCTGAGAATGTCTAACAAAAAAATATGAAAAAAATCAGGGACAGAGATTGATTGGCAATGGTTGCGGATTGCTCCAAAAAAAATGAAAAAAGGAAAACAAAACAAAAAGCTCTGCATGGCAAAAAACATTCTGGCGGCAAAAGGACCCTTCTTTTTCTCCCTCCTGTCAAATAACCAGTACATCTGGGCGTCTTTGTGCCGTAGCGGATCCGCGCTGCATGAGGAGCTTTTCAAAACGACCAGTGGTGCACTTTTTGTTCTTTTGGGCTGGCTCCGCCAACCATTCTGTTCTGGTAGCCCGGATCCCCAAAAATTTTCAGATTGCCTGGATTTCGATTCTCAAGTTTGCCTTAAACCACGAGTACATCCAGCTATCGGCAGCGGGCCCTTTTCGGAGCCCACCGCCGATTCAATTTATCTACGGCGCTGGCCCTCCAAAGATTTCGTAGGCGACGAGTTTTCTTTTCAGCAAGGCTGGGGCCGTGTACTGGCGGTTTAAGGGCAGGCCAACATCTCACACTCTCTCTCTCTCTCTCTCTCTCTCTCTCTCTCTCTCTCTCTCTCTCTCTCTCTCTCTCTCTCTCTCTCTCTCTCTCTCTCTNCTCTCTCTCTCTCTCTCTCTCTCTCTCTCTCTCTCTCTCTCTCTCTCTCTCTCTCTGTGTGTGTGTGTGTGTGTGTGTGTGTGTGTGTGTGTTATGATCTGATGTACCTTGTGCCATCCTGTCATATCACACTTATACCCACAACTGCCCAGAACAACTCAAATCACCACACACTCAAGTCACTGCCGAATGCAGACATAGATCAGTCCGACTCTACTTTCTCCCTCCAACCTCTTTTACGCCTTTTACAAGTATCATCATTATCCAGCAGTGAACATGGTCTCACCTCCACCGAGAGGTCAACAACCAGAGACTGCCATAGCCTGGTGCCTGTAGCTGCAGGCCAGTGCAAGTTCACGAGTCTTCTTCAGCGGTCGGGGAGTGCAAGCGAGACTTTCTTCAGTCAGAGTTGAGACAGCCTGGAGGCATCAACTACTGTGTCTTTGACTGGACTGGCTGGCCTTATATATTGTTGGCCAGGCAGTCGGTCAGCCTCTGGGCCTGACCTCTTTGCGGGAACTGGCCCAGATAGAACTTTCCGTGGGGCAGTGCAACCATACTCTGGCACTTTCCAGGTACGGTGCAGAGTGACCGGAAGGTTCTGATACCCTGCGTTGTCTCTTTTTTTAAGGCCTACTCGCTTTTGGTCAAAACCTTTTTGGGGACAGTAAAAAGGGACAAACAACTCATTTTTCCAAAATAGCACGGGCAAATTGAAAACACATGAAACCACGTGAAAACACAGACTCTATACAGGTATGGGACACTCGCGTGGTGCTCTCTCTCTCTCTCTCTCTCTCTCTCTCTCTCTCTCTCTCTCTCTCTCTCTCTCTCTCTCTCTCTCTCTCTCTCTCTCTCACGTGTGTCGCTCCACCCCTTCCCCGTCTGGCACACAAGCTCTTTCTCATGCACGTTTGCATGATTAGACCCATGTGGGGCTGAGCCCTTGGTATGCACGACAGTAGATCAGGTGCTGCTTAGCTATTGCTTGGGTAGGTACAGCTAGGCTGGGACAGCTAGCGTTGTATACTGGATTTCTGCAAGATGACATGTATATTACCGTATTATTACGTCATAAATTGACACATGGCAGGGCAGAGTTAATGCATTGTCTGCCCTTCTTAGTTAATAGTTAATGCATTGCCATCCCTCCTCCATTAATCAACATGCGAAATTAAAATGTCATCAGCTGGTTGGCGATGTTAAGATCTCTATGGAGTGGTATGATCCGCCATTGCAATCCTGCAAAACAGCATGCAGCACTCCTGCAGGCCAGGTCAGGCGTACAGCACAAGGCCTCTGTGCACAGGTCAGGTGTGGGTTTTGGCCTGGTGCAGGGCATGGAGTCATTGCGGGCTGCTGAACATGAGTGCTGTCACAGAACGAAAAAATAGACTGATGGGTGGTGCAAACGAGTGTGTATAGGCCGTGAATGGCAATAGATGATAGTGGAGGCAGGTGGTTATGAGAAGGAGATGATAGCAACTGGCATAACGTGAAAAAGGACTCCATCTTTTCATCCACCAATCTTCTCTTTTGCAGCATTGCTTCCATCCTATTAAGAGCAGTGGCCGCAATGGCTCAAAACAAATGTACGTCGAGGATGATAGCAAATGACATAACTAGTACCTACTAATTACAAAAGTAGTACTTACTAATTAGCCATTGCCATTTGCTTAAGTTGATGCCTTTCTGCTTGGTGGCTCCCCTGCATTGCCTTCACAACTTTGTTTTCTCTTACCCTGAGACCCTCTATACATTTGCAATGCGTCATCACCCGCTATGCCACTTTGTTAGATTGTGCGGGACACTGGCAGCACGGTTGTGGGGGTGGTTAAGCTGTGG
Source organism: Chara braunii (assembly GCA_003427395.1). NCBI lineage: Eukaryota > Viridiplantae > Streptophyta > Charophyceae > Charales > Characeae > Chara > Chara braunii. The sequence goes on along the minus strand of BFEA01000027.1, from coordinate 1,802,506 downwards.
TTTACAGCTGGTAGCATTCTCCGTCACCGGTGATGAGCTCAATGATGCATCATTGTATCCTTTGCCGTAGGCTTGCGTGTTTGAAACTGTTCATTTCATCAGTGTTATACCAGCACTCTGTTATGGCAGCCTGGTCTTGACAGCTTTCCTCATTCACAACTGCACGAGAACATAGGCTGGGCACTGTCGAGTCAGCACTCGGTTATTCTGGTTGCTAGAAATTCGAAAGAGTGCTGCGATGCTGTGTTCTGATGCTGTTTTCCGATGCTGTGTCTGGGACAAAGTCAAGACGACGCACATGCATGTATATATGGCAGTAATCACTGGTTTTGAACCTGAATTGTATTGTGGTTGCAACTTGCAGGATGAAATCTTTCATGTTCCACAGGTACAGCAATATTGCAAAGCGAACTTCGCATCATGGAATCCGAAGATAACGACTCTTCCTGGCCTGTGTGTATTCATCGATCCCATGCTATTGCCCGTATCCATTCCTGCGTGGCTTGCATGACCACCTACCTAATGTTTTTCGCTCTTCTTATCTTGGGAGTGTGCTGCAAATTTACTCCTTTGTCTCCTCACTACTGCTCTCTTGACAGGCTTTTCCTCATGTCAGTCTTCGCAAACTTGGACGCTGTCTCGGACACATTGTGTCGGCATGCGTGTCTCGTGGCAAATGAGAAAGAGTGGGAGGGAGACAAGTTCAGATGACAGTATCCCTGTCGTCGTGCACTTGTCAGTGAGCCAAAGATTCAGTGAAAGAGTACATGTCCTCACCTTAGAAAATAATGAAGTAAAAAAACAGCTCTTTTCCTAGGCTGGTCCTCAGGCGGCCCGGCTGGGGGAAGGTCGCCTGGGTACCCTCCCAGGCGGCCCGGGCCGGGCAGTGGCCGGGCAGGGTCCCGGGAAGCCCCAGTGCATAATATTAAAAAAAAAAAAAAATTCAGAACATTCAAAAAAATCTGGGAAAAAAAATGTTGTATAAAATTGCAGTACAAGCAACTTTTGGCTGAGGGTCTCCTCGAAATTCAACATTAATTTTAGGATAAAAAATAAATGAGGAGAAATGAGGTAAGATACACCCTTTTAAACCCCTCTAGTCACTGTTTACAGTAACTTATACCCCTCAAACACTCCTGGGTGACCCACCACCGAAATGGAAGGTAAGGCCGGATTCTGACTGTTCAGGCCGAGCCCAGTCCCGGCCTGAAGTCAGTTTCTTTTTTTTGGAGATCCTTCCCTCTTTTTTGACCCGCCTGGTTTTGCTGGGCGATCCCCCCCGGCACAGCTGGCCCGGACATGCCTGACCGGGCGACGGCCCAGCTTAGCTCTTTTCAACTTCTCATGTTTTTCCTTTTTTTTTTTTTTTTGGGAAAAACTTGTCATGTTTGTGTGTGGGAGGATCTACTTGTTTTTTTTTAACTTCTTTAAAGTTCTTTCCATATTTACGTTCCCCTCCCCCCCCCCCCCCCCCCTTCCTACCATTTCTTGGTTTATCAATGTCATCCTTGTGCAGGGGCCAAGCTAATCTTCTCTGTATTGTTCCAATTTTAACGGATGTACCGAAGGACCTTTTCATATTTATGTGTGGGACTTGTGCTTAAAAAAAAAGGAAAAACAAAAACATCTACCGGCCCGTGCTAGTGGAGGTGGTACAAACACACACCACTAGCAGGCCAGGGGATGGCTTCAGTCTATTGGTGGGGAGCACCACTTGCGTGGGAATTGCACTCATCTTAGTAAAAACAGTCCTTCGGGACATCCGTTGTGGGATGATCTACTTGTCAGTCTGCAAATGATTCAGCGAAAGAGTACTTGTCCAATCTTAGAAAATAAATAAATGTAATGACCCGTCAAAACACAGACTGAGAACACTGCTGATTTCTGAAGTTCTGCCGATGGAATGGATGCCTTGATGAGATTCCCTCATTCTGCTGTGTTTTCTAAGTCTGTCTCTGGGTGTGTGCTTGTGACCTGCATGCCTGTCTGAGTGCTTGTCGGTATGAGTGCGTGTGTGACCCGCAAGGGTACTTGCTTGTTTGGTAGGCCCGTAGGGGCGGTACTTACCTGTGGCCATGGCATTGAGGGTTGTAGCAGGGAAAAACACTGAAGTGGCGAAGCTAGCGGCCCTGAGGCCCTTGGGGTAGGGGAAAAACACTCAAGCAGGCCGGTAGGCCGATACTGCACCCCACTGCAGTTGGCGTGAGGGGTACTGGAGGCCGAGCAGAAAAAGACAAAGTTGGCATTTTTAGAGTCCAGTAGCGGTAGGGTAGGTCTAGGCCGGTACCAGTCCAACCAGTCTGAGTCTAGAGCCTGTACGGGTAATATCAGGGTCTGCAATGATGTTTCCCTCCGAAACCAAGGAAGTACCGGTTGCTTGGAGAGGCCGAGCGGCCTGGAAGTCACCGCCCAAGAGGCAAGTAGGCTGCTATATCTAGAGGCGAAGGTTGGACTCTATCGATCCAACTGCCATGCGGCAAGGCACGGGTCTCTCTCTCTCTCTCTCTCTCTCTCTCTCTCTCTCTCTCTCTCTCTCTCTCTCTCTCTCTCTCTCTCT
>BFEA01000027.1:1760577-1788903 GCA_003427395.1 Chara braunii | reverse complement strand
AGAGAGAGAGAGAGAGAGAGAGAGAGAGAGAGAGAGAGAGAGAGAGAGAGAGAGAGAGAGAGAGAGAGAGAGAGAGAGAGAGAGAGAGTTGCACTCCGAACCTATCCCTGTTCAGCGGAACAACGCCCCTCATCTCTCGGTTTAATTTGGACCGTTTCTCGGTTTGTGCATGCCATCGTTTCTTAACAGGAAAAAAAAAATGGAAACGAGTTGTCTTGAAACTCAAAGCTCGCAGTTTTTCAGGTTGGTTAAAGTTTCTCTTTTCGGATAGTGGAGTCACGTATCGCCGGTATTGGGTATTAGTACATATTACCCATACATGTTGCTGGAATTGGTGGTAAGCTTGGTTCTTCTGGCCTTTGACTGAATGGGATATGCATTTGCAGTTTGCTGTGGAGGCGATTCTCATCCGTCAAACGAACGCTGTCTGGGTAGTGTTCACTGTCTGTGTAGCAGTGATCTCCTTGCTCAGTCAGCCGCCAAATCAATGGTTGAGAGGGCAGGAGGAGAGAGGAGCAAAAGAACCCTTGACAGAGGGTAAGAAGATTGCAGATGATGTGCGGTCGACGGAAGTGCTGTCTGCTGATGACAAAGGAAATCTTCGCAAGCGGGTCGGTGAAGATGCAAAAGACATAAGGTCACCACAAGAAGAGCGACCAGACAGCGAGATGAAGTGGAAACAGCGCCGAGAGGAGCCAGGTTAGTGTCCTTCTTTATGTCCTAAGCCTGACGGTTTTGCTCGATTAGGTGTAAGGTTTAAGAATTTAATGTCGTTCAAGTCTTAGAGGGGGATGATGCCAATCAGATACCCACCCTTGTTACGAGGTCAGACGCCGAGCAGGCTGTGACTTGTCTGGATCCAAATCCATTCACACATCTAGACTGGACACTCTGTCCGACAACCCAGATGTCGGGGTGCGCATAAATTCAAATTTTCAGTTCTTTTCAGGAAGCAAAAAAAAGGGGGACATCATTTTAAAATGTCAAAAAAACTTGAAACTTGAAACACTTTTTGTGGAATTGCAACGATAACAAGTTGTTGTTGTTGTTGTTGTTGTTGTTGTTGTTGTTGTTGTTGTTGTTGTTGTTTGCATGGGAATCGCTTTCCTCTTTTTTATCATACAAGCCAGGAAATGTTTTGGCGTCCCTCACAAATGTTGTGTGGTCCACGTAGTGAACGAGGCATCCTCGGCCAGGTTCAGAAGGGGGGTCGCCGGGGTGTAGAGATGACAGGAAGAGCAGCAGAGAAAACAGCCAACTCTAATGATTCTAACAATGAGAGACTCACACATGCAGGCGTACTTTACAATCGCTTTAACCTACCATCTTCCCCCAAACACAACGCACCCTGGTAACGAATGTACATGAGCTGTCTTTCCGGTCATGGTACAGCCAAAATGAGGGTGCGTTGTGTTCGGGGGAAGACGGTAGTGCATGGTGATCAAAGAGGGGAAAATGATGCTATGAAGCTGGAAACCGGGTCCAGCATCCCATCGATTGCAGGGAAACATCTAAAAGGTGACTGAAAATGGAAGCGTGCTATAAGGCTGCGAAGCGGGCCCAGCGTCCGTCCCCTCCTGCTGACTGCAATCAGAAAACGAAAGGGCGTCTTATCTGATTTGAATCTGAGAGCAACTGACAAGCGTATCTTTCTAAAAAGCCATATGCACAAAGAGTGTGATGGGCGGGAATGCTGGGAAGTTAGGAACAGATGGTCCACACCGCCTATGCACGGTCCTAATTAGAAATTGTTGTCCCTTACTGGGTCAATTTGATGAAAAAATAGATAAAAAAAAGAAAAAAGTTTGGGTGAGTGTCACCTCAAAACTCCTTATGAACATCCACTTCTTTTTTTTTTCTGTGAAAGAAAAAAAATTCATGCATGGTAATGCACTCCTGTAAAGTCGTTAACCTCTTTTAACGTCTAATGCACTCCTGTAAAGTCGTTAACCTCTTTTAACGTCCCTTTATACCCCTTTGGCCCCCATTGAACCCCGCACACTCAGATTTAGGCGCCATTTAGACTGAAAAGATGTCTCCCTCAGCCTGTTCCCACTAGTCCCAGCTTTCCGGTCAAGTGCATGCAGAGCTGTCTGGGCTTGACAGTCTGGGTGGACAGTCCAGCAGGGACAGCCTTGTAAGATAGGTGCCTACTAATTGCTGGACACGGAACTCAAAGAAAGTGAGTTTGTCGGGATTTCAAAGGTTGCCAGAAAGTGAGTTTGTCGGCAGAAATACCTTTCTCGACCTTTTGGCTAAAAATAGATCAAGTGTAGTATCGGTTCCAATCAGTTTAATATCTGATCTGTGGTCTTTGCTGGTAACTTGCTGCGCTTGGTAAGCCTTAGATAAAACTTAAATAATAATAATAATAATAATAATAATAATAATAATATAAAAAGGAAGAAAGGCATCTGCCTCTAGTGGTAACGGAGACGACATCGTTGTGTCTCGACCAACGCATGAGCCTCAACCGGAAAATAGTATTCCTTTTTTTTGCCAACTGGCATTGCCTTTCATTTGCAATATAAGATGCAATCCTGCGCCTGCTCTGTCTCTGCGCTGTTTATTTTCTGAGTCACACGTGGTGCTGAGGAGGGTTATTGAAGTTCTCCGCTCATGTTCTTTGCAGGCACAAGAGAGTAAACATATAGTTTTGGAACTTTTGGAGTGTCATTTGATGTCGGTATCCACTGCACAAGGCATGCTGATGCAGTCCTCAGACCACCAGAGTTTTCATGGGCAAATTTTGAGACGTAGCCGTGCACGTGCCACGTTCTTCGGGATGTACGGGACTCCCCCCGTGTGTTGGAAAATACATCCAGGCAAAACTGTTGCATGCACGGCCCTGTTTTTTCCTGAATGAATAATGCGCTGATTGGCAGGTCAGTACATCCTGAAGGACGCGGCATGTGGCACATGGCGTGTGGCGTCAGAGAAATGCGGAACACGAAATGCACTGGTGGTTTAAAGCACCACTGCTGTCGATGCAGTCCTAAAGTCATGTAAGGCATGGTGCCAGCCACTGGATGGGTCGGCCTACCGGCTGAAGGGCGGCAGCTTTGACACGATTTTGAGCTCAGAAGTTTTGACAAAAAGTTCTGCAAAAGTCGGGGATGTATATTGAGTGCTAATCTTCCTGGGGAAAAGAATACTTCAAAAATCACTGCAGTTGATTCGATGCGGCATTTGCTGGTTTGGTATGTCCATGCAGACATCATTAAGGCGCTTGCAATGCTTGTTGCGGACACGTGGAATCGGTTGGGTGAGGTGCTATGGAGTATTGCCCCTCTTCTGGTGGTGCTGATGGGTTGTGCTGCGTTCTTCATTTGGAATGGTGGCATTGTTGTCGGTGAGCATTTTGAACGTCCTAAGTGGTATTGAAGCATGTCCTCAGTCAACGCCTGCTGCTATTCAAATGCATCTTCAAATGTTGCTTCAATTTTGGAAATTGTTTTCAAATGTCGCCTCAAGTTTGGAAATTGTTTTCAAATGTCGCTTCAATTTTGGAAATTGTTTTCAAATGTCGCTTGTTTCTTTGTCCCGTCATGAAAATGCTATCAATGTGTGGCTGGGACTGTTCTTTGCCCATTCAGACGTGCATTCAATCATATGATATACTCTAAGCGTTTATGTAATCCTGTGTATCATTGTCCCTATTCATTGGCTGTTGTCAGATATGATACACTCTGTACAATTTGCCTAATTCTATGTGTTGCCGTCCTTCCTTTTGCCCATATCAGCTGTGAGGGGTAACAGACTATTCAACACATGGGGAAAGATGAGGACAGTGTCCACTACCATCTTCACCCGAATAGAAAGCCCCCCGAAAGTTGTGCCAAATACCGCTATAATGACCGGGCGTTATATCCGGTTGAAGACAGTAGCTAAGCGTGCAGAAAGTTGAGCAAACATTAAAGTGAAACGACTCATGGGTCTTGGAACCCAGTCCCAGTACCATGTCCTAATTTCTCCCTGTACCGTAGGCCTGTTCCATAGGTTGTGAAAGAACATTGTGGTTGGTATCGCCCAGAAACCGGTAGGTAGGGTGTGGCATACTCAGTTCCACACGGGCCCAGCTGGGCCCGACCAGGTATTCTAGGGGTCCGTAGAGTGTAGGGTCTGTGTCGTTCCGACCCTCAGTAGGGTCCGCAGGGTTGGTGGGCCGGGTTTTAGGCCAGAGTAGGACCGGTACCAGTTAGAGGCCCAGTAGGCCTCGTTTCGGCTACAGGCCCTGGCGCACGTTTTGGCGCCAAACCCTGATTTTGAGACCGCGCGGTTTCAGTAGGCGCTGGAGGCCCAGCCTCAGTTTGGGCGCCAAACTTTTGAGGCCCAGCCTCAGTTTGAGCGCCAGGATTCAGCAGCTGAGGCCGACCCAGCACTATATATAGCTGGGTCCGGCCTCAGTCACGGCATTCAGTAGAGGATCGAGGTGAGGCATACTTTGGACGACGGCAGTGCAGTAGTAGTCGACGATAAGACTAGTCTTCCAGCGCTGGGCGCTGATGGAGTAGAGTAGCACAGGGAGGGAGATATGGTGATGGCGGCCAGAGGGCTTACCTGAGACTTACCTGCGTGGCCATTGCTCCAGCTTCGTCTTCAGCACGTCCGCACCTGCATCAAGGCACCACCTTTCGCAGGTCAGTACCTGGTAGGGAGAGAGAGAGAGAGAGAGAGAGAGAGAGAGAGAGAGAGAGAGAGAGAGAGAGAGAGAGAGAGAGAGAGAGAGAGATTGATGACACTTGGGATTTAGACTCGACATTGGACAGAGACATTGGGGGGACTACTTGGGATTGATATCAGCGACATTTGGATTGACGACATTCTCATCTCTTCCTCCTTCTTCGTCTCTTCCCCCTCCTCCTCATCTGTGTATGAGTTAGGCCTGGCACCTTCGTCTTGGTGTGCGGCGACAGGCCATTCACACCGTGTGATGATGATGATGTATGTCCAGTCTACATTTCGACATTGATTGGGTCTGATCATTTGTATTCTAGTCTTCCGCTGTGCTATCTTGCTCTATCTGTGAGAGGTCGGTTCTTGGTTCTGGTCTGTACCATCTTGGTATGCGACATAGGGCCTGTAGATGTCTGTAGGGGTTAGTAGAATCAGTCAGTTAGGTACTTTACAGGCGTCAATCCACGGGTCAGTCGCAGATCAGTCCAAGGAAAGTCGTATGATAACCCAAATCATTGCCGACTGCGGCCAGGGCTGCCAAGGCCAATGTCACAAGCCCAATTTTAGAGCTGCAGCAAGTACAAAGCTCAAGTTGCAGGCAGAGTCACCGCTTTTGGCCATTCATGATGCTGCGGAAATGCTGCAGCATTATTGTCCGACTTGTCCACGAGTGAGAAGGAAGTGGAGTGGAGCCTCACCCCGCCCATATCAACCTCCCCCCACCCCCACCCCTTGATAGGTGTCTAGGACCGTGGGTGAATGGCTGCAGCTTCTATGTGAAGAAAAACAAAAGAGAAGGAAGACCGTGAGGGTAGTAGTAGTCAATGACGCCGGGCACGGTAGCTGGAAGGAGAGAGTGCGAGAGGGCAGAGAACATTCAGACACACACACACACACACACACACACACACACACACACACACACACACACACACACAGAGCAGACATTGAGGTGTACATCAGATCAGCTGGACTGGGACGAAGTACTACCCAAGGTAGCTAGTGCTTATAATAACTCAATGCCTCTAACAATTGGCAAAGCCCCAAGCAAATTGCGTAATCGTTGGAAAGCACGTACACCTATATATTTTCTCAATCCGAATCAGATTCAGATATTGCCACCTGGCCAGCTGGAACACGCGAGTTTGCACTAATGTATGGGAAAAACCTTAGAAAGTTGACGGAAAACATCAGATACACTGAGGAACAGACGGTTGAGCAAGCCTACAGGAAAAGGACACTTGAGTTGGAAAGCGATGATGTAAGATCCAGGTAATCTCACAAAATGACACTCATGTGTGTGTGTGTGTAGAGATGTGTGTGTACACATGTATAAGATATCTCCGATGTATCATAATCACGAACACCACTAGCGAAACCACTTCAAAGGTAAAACTGAAGTAGTCCTGAGATTGGACGTGAAAGGTCATCACGCATAGCACCAGACATCACACTAGTGCACAAGGCACGGAGAAGACAAACAACACAAAACAAAAAAGGAAAAGACACCGAGCCAAACGGCAACCGGGCAAACCACAGCCAACAAGAAAGGGGGGGAAAAAAATACAAGTCCCAACAAATGACAAAAATGGTGAAAAAGTCAGAAATGCAATCGGACGCGTTCTCAAACACACTTTTCATGCATGTAAACAGCAACGCAGTATACTTGCGACATGCGCCCACTCAAAACTCAGAGATATGGCTTTCAGATACGAGTTCACTCTCAATTGGCTATGGCGACTTCAGCGCCCAAACATCTCACTGTTCACATACACTGGATCACCCTGGATATCCCACACGCATCACTCTAACACTCGAGCACACACACACACTCACTACTAACTACAGCTATGGCAGCTATGGCTGCCTCTAACCTATCGCTATGCTAACTCCTCCTCTCTTGCACACTGTGTCCTCCTGGCTCATCTGCAGACCTCCTTGCACAAGTCGCTGTGGCAGCGCTTCCGCATGGCTCACGCAGGAATGAATGAATGGCTGGGCGCTGCCTCTTGATTTATACTTCAGAAACTCGTTGGTCTGCCCTTTGCCATCGGCCCTTGGTGCTCACAGTCCCCCTGTGGTACTTGCTGGACCGGACTGGGACTGACTGGACCTTCYGCTGACTGACTGTGGACTCACCGCTATCCTACCGACGTTGTACTGCTGTTGCACTGCGGTTTAGTCCACCACTTGCCTCACCACTTGCCCACTTGCCCACTTGCCTACCTTCTAGAAGTTCTACAGCTAAGCTTCCGGAACTCACTAAGACTCCTACGCTATAGACCTACAGATCGAACCCCTGCTGCCTATGGACCTACGACAGGCCTACCAAGTGCCTACGAATACACAGGTCACAGGTTCAATTCCCGGGGTCTACACAGATACTGTACATGGGTAGGGTGAGGTCTAGGGATCGAACCCTGGGTACTGCATCCGCTACTGCTAAAAGGTGAAAACCGTTTCAGAAAAACCGAAGGGAAAAAAAAAAAAAAAAAACTGAGGATGAAATACTGTTTTGTCAGAGTTACACCGACTCGTCAGGAGGCTGCACCCTCGACAATCTGTGGAATCCCCGTATTGATGGTTTGGGTCATGAACCCTTTGACCGTTGTTGAAGGCAGACTGTCCACAAGCAAACATAGCAGCAGGCAGCAACTCAACGAAGCAACAGGCAACAGTCCAGGAGCACCCAACTGCACAATGCCTGCTAGGAACGACAGGGCAAGCGGACGAGCAGCACAGCAACAGCGCAGCGGAGCACAAGGCGACATCAACACAGCAGCTACACTACATGGCAGACAAGCAGCAAACGCAAAGGCGGGGCACGGGAATGGGCAGAAAGGCAGTAGTGCAGCGAAGCACAGAGCAACACCAGCACCACAGCCACACCACACAGGGAACATGGCAGCCCACAACGAACGACACACGGAGCAAGCGGGACGGGCAGCAAGGCAGCGGCGGAGCGCAGACAAGGCAAGGCAGTCTACACATCCAACACGGAGCAAAGTGGCACATCACCTACTCACATCACGGGCGAACCACGCAGAGTGCTGCAGGCACTTCAAACGAGGACTGACCGACTGGTTGGCACTACTTAGAGGTGCTTAGCTGGGCACACAAGAAGCACTTGTACAAATTAGAAGAATGCATACGAAAGGAGAAAGCACAAGCATACATGAAACTGATTGTGTCTGTGTGTGTGGATGCAGGGGCAAAGGAGGCACATCAAGTATCACTCCATTTGGTGCAGATATTGTACTTCGGAGCATTTTCAGTGTTTATGCTTGCTCCTGTTCACTTGAGCCCAGAGCATATCCAGGTGTTGTTGAAGAAGGCTGCACAGGGTATGAGGAAGCCTTTGAAAGTAGGGGTTCCCCTTCTTGTCTTTGCTGTCGCAGCATTGGCGTGTGTGCACTGGGGAAGGTAAGCTTAACGAGTCATCCGTTTCAAAAGCAAAGCTGGACTGAATTTTCCTCATGGTTTTTCTGCATGGCATTGTGTGAGTTTGGAAATATTTTTGCGCCGTTGACAAGCGACTGATGATATAATTAATTCATTTAAAAAAGGGTGAATCTTGTGCTCAATCCTTGTTCCTGCACATTGCCAGGCAGAGGTCATGCTCCATTGCAGCTCGACCCATTAGAAGCTCACATTTATTCCCAGAGGTATGATGGCAGTATATGATACCGTGTTTTGAAGATCGGGATGGCTATCCAGACTGTCTGAAGTAGGCTAATGCCGCCCAGAGGAAAGCGAGCATGTTTTTTTCTTTCCTCTCCCCTTGGAGAGAACACAATCAGGTAGCTCACCTCTCAACGTCATCATAGATCGGAGCCTCTTCCTGGAAAGCGTAAAACATCCTTGTTCAGGATCCAATTGGAGATACCCAGCCCGTGTGGCTGAATGGTATCTTAGTAATATTACACATGTAACTGTTGATAAACAAATCATGAGCTCGAATCCTGGTGAAAATCAGATGGAAGAAATAAGGTTACTGAACTTACTGGTTAATTATTTTTCCTTTTAAAAAAGGATCCAATCCAATTGGAGATAGTTTTCAACCAGTAGTTCGTTTGGGATAAGTTCTGAGATGAGGGAAATAGTTGTGCTTATAGTTTTCGACCGTAACACTTCAAAGCTCGAATCGTAGTTTGTTCGGTTTAAAAGTGCAAATAGTTGTGAGTGTTCGAACTTTGAAGTGTTACAGTTTTGAACCTCAAAAAAGGCTCAAAGCTCCTTTTAAACCACCAGTCCCCGACAAGCGATATCCGGCGGCGCATTCGGAGACCCGATCCAAAAAGTTTTGGGCCTACTGGTGGTAGCAGCGAAGAGCAAAAATTTGCATGCTTTTGTTTCTGGGACTAGAATTGTTTTCTCAATTTATGTGTGTCATCTTCGCGCAGGGGCCATGCTAATCTTCCTTCTCTGTATCGTTCCAATTTTAACGGATGTCCCAAAGGACTGCTAGAATTTTTTTTGTTTTTTCAGAACCGGGATTTTTTGTTAACCTTTCTTTGGTATTTTTGGGAGAAGATGAGCAGTGAGCATTCAATCCATCACCCTGAGTTTTTCAGAATTGTCAGCCAACAATTAATTACAAAAAATGATAAAAATCATCAAAAGTTGGCACTGTCAAAGTTCTGTGCACTGTTGCTGATGCCCTTGCGGCCAGTATGCTGATGCCTCATGTGGCCAGCACATATACTGCCTTGATCGTTGGATTGCTACAGAGGAACAGATGGTCGGTGAAGGCCACCTCCCTTCCCCACACCGCCTCCAAATTCTCTAATGATCCAGCTCCGGTTTTACGTTCTACCAAACAAGGTCGACCCTCAATAATTCCTCAATGGCCTCTTCTCGTTTGCCCGCCATTGCAAGGACAAACAGCAGAGGTGCAATAGGGTTGCTGTTGCCGGACAGACCTTTGTTGGGACAAGGAGGTTGAAAGGTAACCATTTAGTATTACGCTAGGAGATGGTCATCTGTGTAGTATTCTTACCCAGTTCCTGAACTGAGGCGCAAAGTTCATCCCCCTTTGGAAACATAGATCCAGAAAATCCCAGTCCACATGATTGTACACCTTTTCTAAATCAATGAAGAGAACTAACACCTGAATGTCTCTTTCCCTTGGATAGCAAATCATCTCATTTACTAGTAGCATATCACCCTGGATATTCCTTTGGGGCATAAGGCCGAACTGATCAGGGTGTGTATGTAGATTCATGTGTGGCAACAATCGGTTACCCAGAACACATTAGCTACTGTTTTATAGGGGTGGACTCCGAGGAGACGTAATGTTATCAGTCCGTAGTTCTGTATTTCAAGCTTTGTAGTCACCCCTCGGCCAATCAGAACCCCAAAAGATGTGTCTCTCCGGACTGCATTGAGATAGTGCATGAGGTCCATGCTGAAGGCATCCCAAACCTTTGGCCAGAACTCTTTTTTTTTTTTTTTTACAACTACTAAGCTATTTTCTTCTCTCAATTATACCTCACACTACCTACCTACCAGTCTAAGCACAGCAGCCCATGTCTAAGCACCATGAGAAGAGCCAACTGAAATCTACCAGGTATTGTGACAGCCGCTAAGAAGAGGAATCCATGTCTAAGCATCGCAGGAAGGCCCATCCGAAATCTACCAAACCTAGCAACTAACCCCCAGCGAGGAATGGCAGGGACCCGGACCCTGCCAAGGCCGACCAGGGGGGGGCAAGTCAACTATCTCGGCTGATGAATACCAAGCACACCGCAGGCGCCCGTGAGGAACTGAACCCACGACCTCCTGAATGCCACTTGTGTGCGAAACCAACTGAGCTAGGCCGCTGGCCCGCCTTCAGCCAGAACTATTTGGGCAGGGAGTCCAAACCTGGTGTCTCACAGAGCAGCCAGGAGTTCATGCTCAGTGAGGGGCCCCTCTAGGGCCTCCTGCTGCTTAGTCAACGAGGCATTGAGGTTCTGCGACGTTGCTTCCCCTTCAATCCGGTCAGCTTCTTCTCCCCATCAAGATGTTCCTGAGGTGAAGAGTGTTTTTGTAATACTGGGTCGTTTAGTCCACAGTTGTGTAGGCATTATTTCTTTCAAGGATGTGTATGTCGGAGGGATGTTGAAAGAAAGGTATCATGTTCGGCCTGGCCATCGTTCCTTCAGTGCGGTCTTTTTGAATCCTGCTTGGGTCATCCAAGCTTTACTTGTAGCTTTATTGGAAAACGTTCTACAGTCTTCCCCGGAATACAACGTACGGTCATTATTGCCGAATTTGGTGCGTCTTTCGGTCTAAATTCAGCTATAATGACCGTACGTTGTATTCGGGGGAAGACTGTAGTCATCGTTACACCAGTCCTGTCCTTTAGATCCTAGCTTGGATGCTTCGGACTGGGGCCTGCTGGTCCACGCATCTCTGCGGCTGATCCTGTGCAGGTTGAACTTTGAAGGTTATTAAACCACTACTATGTCCGAGGCTGCTTTTTACGAGCGTACCAGGCACTGCACGCCAAAAGAAACGAACCAGTACGGGCATCTGCTCTTATTGCCTTGGGCGCGTAGTGGTGGTTGTCCTGGTCGGGGGGCTGGCTGTGAGTTGTTCGTCTCTACCCCCAATCATAGTCTGAATGCAGGGGATTAAGCCCGGATGATGGGGGAGCCATATAGCCACCCCTGAGTGTCGAGAGCTTCACGTGTCCAAATCCATTTACCCTTTGCTGTGTGTGAGGGGGGGCGGAATGGGAGAGGTGGTTGTCTCGGATGCATATCGCTTCTGGCCACGTCCCCAATTCTCTACATCTGAGCTGGTACCAAATAGCATTTTCCTTATTATCATTAGCCACATTAATCCGTTAAACCACAAAGTACTTTTCCCATTTATCTTGTTTCATTGTGGCCGTTAGGGCGCCACGTCTTTCGGGGCTCTCAGCGTACCGCTATGAAAAGCCTGGCAGTGCGAGCAAACAAAATTGATTCCGCACTCACGTTTGTCCGATGAAACTCGGCACATGGCAGAGATCAGTATTGAGAAAAGGAAGCTCGGAACTACTGGTGGTTTAGCATGTCTGTCCCAGCTTTTTGGCCCAGGAGAGGGTGCAGTGAAGTGGGTTGGAACCACCGTGGGGTAGGGAAGCGAAGCCGGATGGGAGGGGGGTAGTACTTCTAGTAGAGAGCAGACAGGGGATGTGGGGGGAATCAAGGGGGAGGGGGCGGCATAGAAGGAAATGAAGAGGCTCGTGCTGGTGACACCCATTGCTGGGTATATTCAGGCTGACTGCTGTGATAACCTGGTGAGCAGTCTTGTTTAACTTAAGATTAACCAATGAAAAGGGGGGGTAGTCCTAGTAGAGAGCAGACAGGGGATGTGGGGGGAATCAAGGGGGAGGGGGGCGGCATAGAAGGAAATGAAGAGCCCCGTGCTGGTGACACCCATTTCTGGGTATATTCAGGCTGACTGCTGTGATAACCTGGTGAGCGGTCTTGTTTAACTGAAGATTAACCAATGAAAATAACAAATGAAGTAAAAAACAAACAAATAAAAGTGATAAAAAGTCAGACTAAGTTCACAAATTTTGACAAAAAGAATACTAAGTTGAATAAGCAGAGGAAGATCATCCCTGGCATTCTGGGTGTCCGAAAGTGAGTTCTCCAACAAGGGGCTTGCCTGAAAGCGTGCACCTGAGGTACCGGAGAGCCGCAGCAGGCCCTCCTCCTTTCCGTTGGTATTCCAAGCTGAGTCAGTCAGTGGAATCACCAGGGTGATACTGACAGGGAAGAGGGGTGCTTGTGGGAGGCCACCTTGGTGATCCCCTGCTGTTCGTCGAACTTCATTAGCGCTCGACTTGTTGGATGTTTCTGCTCTGGAGCAGTCCCCTTTCCACCCTTCAGCAGTCAGGCCCATGTAATTGGATTGTCCCTTGCGGTTGTAAACTCCATTGTCCACAAACAAACAACCATTCGGTCTCAATCCCAGCAGCCATTGTTGGGACTGTGGGTGCCTCTTCATTGGGAAGACCAGAATCCCTTGAACCGGAGGGTATCGGACGTCCATCTCAGAGGAGGGCCTGATTGGATTCGTCGGCTTACCTCAAGGTACTGGTTTATGTGCCGACCATGCTATGGGATTGTGCCAAATCCTGGATCAGGGCTGATGGTCTGTAGGTGCAGCAGGTGCCATGTCCGAGCAAGGGTGGACTCTGTCTATGAGCTTGGCCTGAAGGGACACCATTGCATTTGTCGTGGAACTAACCTGTTGTATCCTCAGCGGCGAGGTCTCTGCTGCTGTCGCCTCTGGCGCTTGATTACCGCCATTACACAGCAATAGCGAAACTGCTGTGTGCCTACTCATCAGAGTCATCTGACTCCTCCTAACAGCCCGGGACTTCCCACTCCAATTCATCTGTCCCCACCTCAGATTGGTCGGAGAGGAGGCTGACAATCTGGGTTGAAACGAGGTCACCTGGCTGTGTGCCTTTGTCCTGGTAGAGGGTAGCTCTGTCGTTGCGGATGATGATGAAGTTTGTTGCGGGACTGGGTGGTCGAAGACCATATCAAAGAGCACCTTCACCATTCTGGCAATTGCATGTCCCACAGACATCGAACCAATGTCCTCTACAAAAACTATTTTGATCCTCTGTCAAGTTTTGCGATCGAACTCTTGTCGAGCATAGGTCCTCTGACTTTTTCCAGTGTAGGGTGGGACACAATCGTGGAACGACATTGCTTCCAGGGATGACAGTTTCAAAATAATGTTAAGTCCTGCTGAGCATGCACTCTTTTGTGTGAGGAGAGCGGTCAGAGTGGAGGGGCTCCGCTTACTTGAACAGTATGGTGGATGGGGCTTGGGAGTGTGCGCTATCCTCCAGCATACCTGAGGGTAGACTTTGGAAAATTGAGGCAGGATCAGGGTTCATGCATGTGGTTGGAAGTCTTGGTTCGATTGCTGTTCTTCTATTCTTGCACACCACTTCTTTCTCCAAGATTTTTCTTGAACCACCAGTACCTCTGAGCCTCTTTTCCCCGGCGGGATTTCCTATGCGCGCCAAGAAAGAACAGACTGGCGCAGGCACACTTTTGTTTTTCTTTGCCTGGCGCCGCCAGCCATTGAGCTCCGGCAGCACTACTCATCCGAAAATCACGGTTGTACATTAATCATCAGAAACCTTCACCTGCGAAAGGTACTGGTGGTTCACTTATTCTGTTTTTTTTTGCCGGGTGTTGTCAGCGCCAGGTGTAAGGAGCGTGGGTGCTGCTTCCCACACAGAGCAGAGTTAGATAGGCGTAGACCCATAACCTTAGGATAGCTTTAGTCCAGATCAGTAAATTTAAGGCTCGTCCTCTGTCCACTATAGGATAGTTTAGGGGGTAGTAAATTATTTGCCTCCCTCCCGTAGTCCATGACCCTAAGACCCAAGTATATAGCTTGGGGTAGGTATTGTGAGAAATGTTAAGAAATAATTGTCTTTGGAAACGATGACTTGTAGATATTGGCACTGTTACTGCACAACAGGCTACAGATTGGAGATTTAGTGGTGTAATAGGTAGTCTGAGAAATGTTAAAAAATAATCGTATTTGGAAACGACGACTCGTGGATATCGGTACTGTTACTGCACAACAGGCTATGGATTGGGGATTTAGTGGTGTAATGTTAAGAGGTTCAGGGGTTTCCTGGGATTAGTGAAAAGCAGGACCGTACAATGTTTATGACAAAGTAGAATTTGATGTACGCATAGGTACACGAGGAGATTGTTATGATCGTTATTGTGTCCGCATTGAAGAAATGCAACAAAGTCTTGGAATCATTGTCCAATGCTTGAATTAAAAAAAGAGAATATTGAGAGAAGAATACAGAGTAGTAAAATGCAGCTGTCCCCCATATGAGGAGAAGGCAACTTGCATCTTTTTTTCCTTTTGGGAAAAAAAAAAAAAAAAAAAAAAACACCCACCAGGAACCAGGTCTGAGGTCTCAAAATTCAACATCAGCACCATTACAAAATCATAGCTCACCGGTGCAAAATGAGAATGAAGTTCTGCGGAGGGAGGGCGCAGCGCTACCGGGAGCGCTGCGCCCGGCCACACGACGCGCCCGATTGGCGCCTTCACACGGCGTGTCTCTGCGGCGCGGTTTCGCATGGCGCGTTCACCTGGCGTGTTGCTGCCGCGCGTCAATCTACGTAGCGATGGAGGTCGGTTGTCTCAGCGTGCGATCAGCTGCGTTTGACATGGGTAGGGCGGTCGTGTGTGTTGACCTCGCCATATCCTGCCTATGCTAGAGGAGCCATCATGCGAACTTGGAAGTTTTATCGAGCTCACGGAGGATTGGCGCGCTGGAGGAGGTACGGGAGGTTGTGGATGGAGCTTCCTATGGAGGCAGGGCGGTGTCTGGCGCTAGGGCAGGAGGGGCATCCTGCTCTGTTTGGCAGGCACAGGTCCAAAATAGAGACGCTGCTGCGCGCTTAAGCGTGAATCTCTGAAGCAAGCCAGTGGTGGAGAACTCGCGGTGTGATAGCAAGCGGATGGGAGGGAAGTGGCGACGGTGGGGATGGAGCCTTCTATGGAGGCAGGGCGGGGTGTTAGGGCAGGAGGAGCGTTGCTGAAGTGTGATCATGCAAATCCTTGTACGTGAACGGCGCGTTAGATAGCGGGAGTGGCGGGAGCTGAGTAGGTCGACGAAGTGCATGGTGGTGGGGAGCGGCATCCTAATCGATGTCGGCTGGACTTTTTTCTGTTGTGAATGATGTTACCGACGAGACAACGCGTCTTGAAAATCTTTCCCTCTTCCTCAACCACGGGTATGAATATGGTAAGTGTATAAGCAGGGTGGTGTTGGACCTCCTGTGGCGACTCACCAACGGCCTTGGCGAGGGGATGCCACACTGTTTTCGATGCTGTGGAGTCGAAGATGGCCGATTATGCTTTTGGAGCTAGCGTTTTACTTTGAGCCAAGGAGCCAAGATGTTAGCAGTGGGAGGGAAGGGAATCTTGCTTCCCCCAAAAGCGCAGGGGTAGGGTCTGAAGGGGGAGAGGGAAGGGGTGGTAATTTGTGGCTGAGGAAGAAGGGTTAGGAGTTCTGGCTTTTATACAACTCACGCGTGGTCTGGATGCATCCTCTTTCGAACTCTACTAACGTTTTCATAATCAATTCTGAGTGATTTTCCAGGGATTTGGGGTTTCATTCGAGGATTCTGGATCTTGAGTCGATATGATGATCATCTGGTACGATTTCGTATTTTTTGTTGCCAGATGGTCTTCTTGATGGTTTTCTTTATGCCTTGTTATCATCGTGTTCCAGGGTGGAGACTCTCTGATAGTGTTTTGCCTAATTGGATTTTTTACATAGAATCTTCAATAGGTCACGCACGTATAACTGATAATTCTGATCCAGTAAATTCGTAATTCTGTCTTTGAAATGAAATTTCTGAAAAAAAATCGATTGGTAGTTCGCAATTTTTCGTCGATTGGTGCTGGATTTTAGATTCGTTGTTCTTTTCACATATATTTGATCGCTGATTTGTTTCTGCTAATTGGTATTCTTTGACTTACCATCAGAACGATTCTTGGGACCTCGGGGTTCTAGGAATCTGAATCGAAAGTCATTTTGGACATCACAAATGATCCACTCACTCATTTGGTTTCAAATTCCATTCGAAGTCATTCTCCATGTGGAATAATTCTGATTCTAAATTCCAGATTTGTCGTTCTTTCTCTTTCTAAAATCCTAAAAGATGGTTCAGATAGAATTCCTGAAATTCGTTTTTAACCTTTTCCAGATTTAGGCTTCTGAAGGAATTTCTTAGGGGTGTGAAGCTGGGATTGGGGATGGAAGGCAGAAGGGGGCCTCAACAGAGGAGGGTTGTTGGTCAGGGTAAGTAGGTTAGAAGGACGGCGCTGGGACGACGCAGGCCGGTGCTGGAGCTTGTGCTCTGTAACCCGGGGGGAGCTTGAGGCCTGCAAAGTTATGCTGAGCGCATAACCAGACCGTCCAAC
Source organism: Chara braunii (assembly GCA_003427395.1). Taxonomy (NCBI): domain Eukaryota; kingdom Viridiplantae; phylum Streptophyta; class Charophyceae; order Charales; family Characeae; genus Chara; species Chara braunii. The sequence continues at coordinate 1,772,259 of BFEA01000027.1, read as the reverse complement.
GAGGCTGGCGCTGGGGTATTGACCCTGTAACCGGTTAGGGGCTTGCCGCTACAGGAACTGCCGAGGGAGGAAGGCACTTCCTGACTGTCAGAACAAGTTTGGTCGGTACTGGGGAGGGTTGTGGTACCCTGTTACCCTAGCAGAGAGGGGGTATGAGATCAAGTGAGTCCTGATACGAAGACTGAAAGCCTGGACTGACACTTGGTCTAATGAGGGGGGATTTTAGGATAGTAGGCGTTTTAGTTTCGGCCCCCCCATTCTCATAAAGTTTAGAGCGAAAATCTTAATAAGATTAGGTTGTTTGGTAGTCCTGGATGGTCTTTAGGATTTTGAGATTCCTGCTAATTCATCCTGAGGTGGCTTTGAGGTTGTTTTACTCAGTGATTTGCGGTTGTCCGATGCCAGAACGACGCTGGCCGGTGCTGGGGAGTTGCCCTGTAACCTGCAACGCGGGAGCATGAGGCCTGGTAGAGAGATCTGGGGATGCTTTGGGGTGGGCATTCCACGGGACATCCAAGGGTTACTGCCGGGATGACGCTGGTCGGAGCTGGGGTGAGTCGTGTTGCCCTATAACCCAGCTAGATGTGGGGGTGGGAGACCTGGAAGAGCTCGGCAGGGAGTAAGACAGTTTTGGAAGACTTCGGAAGGGTGTGTGAGGGACTTCAACGTTTTTTGGATCATTTGCAGGACCCCTGCGGCCTATTCCCATGCTCTTTTTTACTTTAATGTGTTCTGACGTACCTTAAGAAGAAAATAGGGTGGGTGGGAGAAGAAAATGGGGGGATATCACGCGTCCTATCAGTAAGGGGGCTAGCTGGTAGGATGGGAGTATGGCACAGCAGCAGCAGAGATGGTGACTCTGTTGCAGTTAGTCTTGCCGGAGGGAGGTGTAGAGGGTTGATGGGGTTTTTCTCTGAGTCGATTTCTGAATTTTGTCATAGTCACCTCAATTTTTTTTTTCAATCGGGCCCTAGTTTCTTTGCCAGTTTCGAGATGTTTCTGGATATTTTTGGTAGTCTTGAGAATTGTTTAGGACTCTGGGTACTTCTTGCAAAAGCAGTCTCAGTTTCCTTGATGCTGTTTACTCGTGGATCTGTTTGCTTTTCGATGCCAGAACGACGTTGGCCGGTGCTGGGGGATTGCCCTGTAACCTGTTAATAGCAGGAGCGTGAGGCCTGGTAGAGAGATCTGGGGATGCTTTGGGCCGGGCATTCCAAGGGAAAACCAAGGGGTGCTGTCGGGACGACGCTGGCTGGAGCTGGGGTGAGTCATGTTGCCCTGTAACCTAGCAGGGTGGGGGCATGAGGCTTGGGAGAGCTCGGCAGGGAGGAGGACAGTATTAGAGAATTTTAGAGTGTTTTTTGTGGGTAGCTTCCAGGGGTTCTGAGCATTCGAAGGACTTCCACTAATTGCTGTTTGGATTTTTCTAGTAGTTCCTTGTCTACATTCATGAAATTTTCTGATGATGGGACACTGGGCCCGGTTCCCAGTTTGTGCCAAATGAAGAGGATATGGTTGTATCTATGGGACGCTGGACCTGGTTTCCAGCAGGTGTTGCTCCCCACCAATAGATGGAGCTGTTTGTTTTGTGAAAAAAAAAAAAAAAAAAGAATCATAGCTCACCGATTATGAAAGCCAACCCTGAAACTCAGACAACCAAGGGGCTCACCCCACCTCAACTGAAAAATATATTAACCAGTGGCTATGAGCTAGTATGAAGGATACCCCCCCCCCCATCCTACCAACCTCGTCATCGTCTATCGCCTATAAGCCAATCACTACTTTCTAACAGGAGCAATCAGGAACAAGATCACTCAAAAACCGAGCCACAACTATCCCGGTGTCTAGTCTAACACCTCTCACACCCACAGAGGCGAAAACAAGCCGCTATTACTGCCTGTCACCTCCATGTCTCCCATCGAGAAAAGGTTAACCGACCCCCCATTTTTCACCTCAAGTTATAAGAAAACCATAAGGCCATCCCAAGCAAACACAAAATTTGACCCCGAAACCCTAATTTCAGGATCATTCATCGTTACCTAGGGCCGAAAAGTGGGGGTCCCCGTTAACCACTTGTCCTCCCATCTTACAACAAAAAGAAATAGTGGTGTACAACCTAATGAGTATTCAGTATAACTCGCGTCTTTGTGTACATACACATGTTGGAGTAGGTGAAGTAACTCCCATCTATTCAGTAGTCAAAATACTTCTGGCAGCTGGTTGGTGGGAACGAGAAGTATGGCATATGTTTGGAGTGTATTTTTCCAACCGTCTTGATTTTTTATTTTTATTTTTTTATTTTTTTAACACGTCTCCACCAGTGCTAGTGGTGCTGATAAGAGCAGACACCGTTAGCACCTGGGGAGAGGCTCCATCTATTGGTGGGGAGCATCACCTGCTGGTAAACGGGTCCAGCATCCCATATTCAGACAGAAGCCAAACCAGAGAAACAGATGCGGGCATACTTGCAACCGCACGAGCCGCACATTCGTGCGGAGTTCCGTGCGGGGGGTGCCTGTGTGGAATCGCGCAGTTTTTTTTTTTTTTTTTTTTTGGGGGGGGGATGGGGGGGGGGGGTATGACAGGAAGCTGGGGATATGGCGAGTAGAGGGGGACATAGAGAGGAGGAGGAGGATGTGGCCGAGGAGGACGACGAGAACAGCGAGGACGACGACGAGGAGGAGCAGAGATGGGGGAGGAGAAGAGATGGACGGAGGGAAAGAGGAAGGGCAGGAGGACGAGTGGGAGGAGGAGGACACATGAACAGAGAGGAAGGGGAGGACATGAGGAAGGTAAGGAATCGAGGAGGCATGGAAGATGGCGAAGTACTAGGAGGAGGAGGAGACAAGGAGGATGAGGAAAGGCAGGAGGAGGACGGACAGGAGGAGGAGACATGGAGGGCAGGAGGAGGACGAAAATGAGGAAACGAAAATGAGGAAACGAAAAGGAGAAGGGAGGAGGAGACATGGATGAGGAGGAAGGGGAGGAGGAGCAAGGTGAGGCAGCACTCCTGCAAAAAAAGAAATTCATCCCGCTTATAATTTTGGCGGGGGGTCTCGAATGCACCATTTCGACCCCGGGCCTTGTTTTTTTTTTTGGAGGGGGGTGACGGGTCGTTCCCCGCACGGGATCGGTTGGGCGCGTGCGCCGCATGTCGGGAACTGCCCGCACGAGGTGCGCTTGCATGTATGGATGCGGGCCATTCCTGCCAGCATTGATTACCCTGGGATCCAGGGGATTCTTTGAGCAGGATATTGGAAAAGGGGGAGGAACCTCTTCACCCTGGACCTGGCGCCAACTGTCCTGATTTTACGTCGTATATTAACAGAAAACTCGCACCCATCAGCAAAAAGAGAAAACAAGCAGCTATGTGTTTCCTGGGAGAAAAAACGAACCCCACAACAAAAAAAAGAGACAATCGCCAGAGACAGATCAACTTTCCACCAACATGTCGCAAGTCACCACGACTGTGCCTCTTGGCCTCGGTGCACTACTCACCAAATAGACAAAAATGATAACAAATCTTCCGCTATGCACATTGCACAGCCATCATTTTTGTCTTTTGTGCATTTGGTGAGTAGTGTGGCGAGACCCTCTATCCATTCATAGAGAGTTAACACTACAGCCACACCGAGCAGAACTCCACAACAGCTCAACCCAATCTCTCTTGTAAAGAACTTCTCTAGATAACAAACATTTGATCGTACTCTGTTTCTAGGGCAAGGAGGCTCGCTCCCACTGTGATGAGATTCCACATTCTGAGCGAACTGATGCCTTCACAATCCTGCAGTCCACATGCCGCCGTCCACCCTGAGTGTAGATTGATTTCTGAGAAAAGTCAACCGTGAGTGTAGATTGATTGCTGAGAAAAGTCAACCGGGACACGGTATGACCAGGAGATAAGCAATTCTCCTCGCTCTACATTCTTTTTAGCTACTGGATTCCATGGCTTTCATGTCATCGTAGGAACCATTTTTCTTATTATCTGTTGTGTTCGTCAGTACATGGGTCATTTTACTCGAAGACACCATTTCGGGTTTGAAGCTGCCGCTTGGTATTGGCATTTTGTTGATGTGGTTTGGTTATTTCTATTTGTATCTATTTATTGGTGGGGGGGTAATTAACACTTACTACCCCAAAACCCGGGGACGCGTGCCAAAGGGCTCGCAAGAGCCGGGTCCCCGACCGAAGGCGCCGAAGGCGTCGTTTGAGTCTCTATATAGATRGGCCGAAGGCGCCCGTATCTATTAACTGAGTTAACTCAATGATACTACTTCGCTGCCTAACCTCTGCGCTCCTGTCCTTATCTGAAGACGTTGATATCGAAGAGATCTTATGACATACACTCGACGTTTTTGCTCCAGCCATGCCAACAACAAGCTCTTCCTGACCACATCCTTGATGGCGCAGCCCTGCACTGGCTGCCCAAGCACCAACTACAAAACCCTAACTGCCCACCCCTGCCACTGGCCGCGCTTATGCACTGCATGAGATCCTTTGATTGCTTCTCATCAGACCTCTTGTCTTTTCTTTTTCTTTTTTGTTTGTTTTATCATCATTGTTGTCTCTTCTCTTCTCATCTAAACTCACTTGACAGCACGTGTTGCTAATAAAATGGAGCCTTTTTTTTTTTTTTTCTTTTTTTTTTTAATTGTGTCTGGATTCCGACGCAGGTCTGTATTTCAGCTGAGTTAGGCTTGTTGGTGGAGCCTTTGTTTTTTGAAAGGGAGAATTTTTCAAAAAAAACTAGGAAGATTTTCATGACCGGCTGGACAGGCCGGTCACCCGGGCGTGACGCCCGGTGGGGTCTGACACCCGGGATACCCGGGCATGGAAAAAAAATAAAAATAAAAATATTGGCGGTGGAGTTTTTCCGCGCTCTCCGAGAGGAGCCCAAATCGGGGCTTTTTCTTTTTTTGAGAGTTGGCTGTCAAGGGGGGGGAAGGGGAGTATAAATGAATTTTAAAGGGGCTAAAGGGTTTTAAAGGGGGGTGCCTTAGTGTGATTTTTTTTTATTTTTTTTTTTAATCCTCAGTTCCGTGAGGAATTCTTTTTTTTCAACAGTTGAATGGTTTACCCACTGAGATAGGCTCTTGGGTCTCTTTTTTTTTTTTTTTTTTTTTTTTTTTTTTTTTTTTAAGTCTTTATAAAAGCCGGGAACCAGGCCCGGCGTCCCTTATGTGACCCTCAGCCAAAAGTTGTTTGTATTGCAATTCTACACAACGTTTTGTTTTTCATATTTTTTTGGAGATTTTTTTTTTTTTTTTTTTTGCACCGGGGCTGCCCGGGTCCATGCCTGGGGGTCATGCCCGGCCGGTCACCCGGTTGCCAAAGCGGGCGTGACGTCGGGACCCGGGCGCCCGGGATATCTCCCTAGAAAAAACTTAAAAAAGGGGAAAAAAAAGAGAACAAGGAGGGCTCGTTGGTGGAGCCTTTGTTTTTTGAAAAGGAAAAAAAAATGGAAAAAAAAATCAGAGAACACTTACTAGCCCTCATGTCTCCCTTAACCCATGCGTCTAGTGTCCACCACAGTCTTGGTTTGAGAGCGAAGATGGACCCGTCCCCCATCAGCTGGTGAGACTGGACGGGTGACGCCACAAGGGAAATCAATGGCAGCCAACAAAGCGAACAGTAGGAACGTCTAATGGCCAACAGCGTTGGCTAAGGTCCTGCCAAATACTGAAGGGGGGGATGTGGTTTATCTCTAGTCAGAGGGAAGGACACAGCATCCACCAGGGTGTAGGCTGGGGCCAAGCAGACTTGAGCCCATGTCCTACCAATTGCAACAACTTTTGTGCCTTACAGGACACAGCATCCACCAGGGTGTAGGCTGGGGCCAAGCAGACTTGAGCCCATGTCCTGCGGATTGCAACAACTTTTGTGCCTTATAGGCTTATACCAAATGAGCTAAGATTATTCGGTGAGGAACAAGAGACAAAATTCTCTTTTTTTTTTCCAGGCAGTCCATGGTAAGCTTTTTTTTTTGTTTTTTTTTTTCTGGCGGGCGCCAGTCCAGTGGCTTATCACCAGCAAGCATAAGATGTCTTCCAAACAACACCCTGTAGGGGAGATGAGAGATATCGAGTGTGAACAACCGGGAGACTCCCCTACAAATGTTTATAAAATCTAAAAACTTTTACATGCATTCTTCTTTTCCATGGACAGGCCTTGGGGTATTGAGTATCCGGACTCGACTTGGCTTGTGGCCTACTCAGGGGAAGGTTATCATGGAGGCACGAGGTTTTGCAGAAGCGTGAGGTTGAGCGAGGTATAAAGAGGATGTGGGCATTGTGGAGTGGATGGAGTCGCAGTTCGCCTGGGAAGTCGTCCTGCAGTGTGTGTATACACCAGGAAACCTCGAGCGAACGTTCAGTGTGTCGGAAGTCTGGCAGAAGCATGACTGATAACCTTGCCAATTAAATTTCCAGGCATATTGTCATCTCGCATGCCTTTATTGCATATCAAGAAAGCAGCACTTAATGCAGCCATGGCAGAAGCATCAATCAGGGGACAGCCACTGCATCCCACTGCATCCAGCACTGTCAAAAGGACACCATTAGCAGTGGTGTTGCAAGATGACATACAATCAAGTAGAAATCATGGTGAACGCACCCCTTTCAAAAATAAAAATAAAAAATAATCATAATAAAAATGATGGTGAACGCACCAACAAGCGTACTGCATACCATACTGACAGACACAAGCAGCACTGACACAGTTGATGCAACAGACGCAAAGTACAGCCACAAACCAAGAGCCACGCAAGCCTAGCCCGTGCACAAGGATGATGCACATAAACAAGTACAGACACACACACAGAGAGAGAGAGAGAGAGAGAGAGAGAGAGAGAGAGAGAGAGAGAGAGAGAGAGAGAGAGAGAGAGAGAGAGAGACCCAAATGTGCACTCAACAACTGGATGGCTACCTACAGCCAGTTGGGCACGAAGACCGAACAAAAGCACAAAGGCAAGTGCCACCGACCAACCCACCTTGGGTAGCGGGACATGCTGTTCGAGAGGACAGCACGTCCAACCAGGGAAAAGATTCCACTTACGCAGATTGTGTGTTTCTGGGAATCGATTCCGGAAATTCACGGTCTCCATACAGGCAAGCGGGTCCTCGCTGCAGGGGGGCGTCGCCAGCCAGAACCCAATGACAACAGTCTCAGAAACCAAAATGGGGGAAAACCCCAAAAAGTACACAAAGGCATATTACTCAGACCTCCCCAAATTGAGGAAAAGGTAGTGGAAAAGTTCAAAGAACTGTGGAAAAGACGAACATGCTAAAAAACTTGTGACTTGCAAACTCGAAAAGTGCCAGACGTGCACGGTAAACTGTTACAGGCTTATAACACTACTGAAACATGGGCTTGCACTTCTCGGTGGCGCTTTGGAGGCTGGCGGATAACGTAGAAAAGAGCTAGAGAACATCATCTCTCCTGATGTGTTTTCTTCTTTGGAACTCAAGCCGGCATTGCAGGCAGGCTGGGGTGAAAAAAAAGCATTTGCGCCAAAACTACTATGCCTGAGTGCTTCCCACGTGGGCTTCCCTCTTTGTTTTTTCTCGTTTGTTGCATCCCTTACGGAACACTATGAGTGGGGGAAAGTACCCACGTGATGCTACACCTCTCAGCCATACGTGGTTACTTCATTTAGGGGGCCCCTCCACTACTCTCGAAATGCGCAAAACAAGAGTGAATCTTCCGCTAGAATATGGAAAGATACGCCGGCATGATTTTTGTATTTTGTGCAGGTAGAGAGTAGTGGAGCTAGGCCCTTATTTGGTTATTCATTTATTGTGTTGCAGACGCAGAAATTTGCCCGGTCAGAACGTGCACCTGGGGCGAGAGGCCCCACCTGCATGTGCATGTGTTAAGAGATACTGGCCGTCGGATCGTCAGGTCACCTTTGGACAGTATCTCTGTCTCCGTGGTGCGAGTGGGACCTCGCCCCTGGATTTGCTGATTATCCCCAAGAAATGCATGCATGATAAGGCCCTGAAGGTGTGCAAAGGCGGCTGAGGTGTATCCTTCCCCAGGCTAATTTTGCCTTTTTTCCCAACAAGTCCAGGGGGGGACGTCCCACGCCAGAATCTGGATGTCTTTTAAGGCAGAGATGCAGAAAAGCAGATAGATATTGATTTTCTGCAACCTCTCCATGAATACAATACCCCCAGATTCAGGTGTTCAAGCCAATGCTCTTTGCTAGTGGGCCCTTCTTTTTCCAACATGTCCAACACAAAAGGGGTTATTTCTGTCCTCCACCCCCCCAATATGGTTGTGACTCTTGTGAGGAAACTTCTTTTTTCTATAATAATTAAAAAAAAAAAAAAAAAAACACATCCCAGCGTAAGGCCACTACAGGGCGGATGGATCCAGTCTCTTAATGGGGAGCAACACCTGCTGGAAATTGGGTCCAGTGTCCCATTTTTACATGAGGAAACTTGGTAGTGCCAAAATGGTGTTTCCATTTCCTGGAGACATAAATTGGAAGATCAGACCCAATGGGCAACAAATAACAGGGACCAGTTGGGCTCTAGCAATATAGCTAAGCTTGTATAATGATGTGCATCATGTAATAATATGTGGTTTTGCTCCAAAAAGGAAGAAGAAGAAGAAGAAGAAGAAGAAGAAGAAGAAGAATCCAGTACTTGGCCAGACTTTCAAGCTCTAATCCCCTCCCCAAAAGGAAGCGGACTAAAATGGAAAGAAAGAAAGTACAACCAACAGGGTTCTATGCTGGGCATATGAATGCTGCGGAGCGTCATAAATGAGGTCCCTTCTACAGGCAGTTGGCCGTTTTGACTGTGGCCATTATGGCGGATGACATGGCGGTTCCCTAGAAGTTCATTTCCATCATCTCCACAGCCAGGATCTTCAGACATCATGTTTTGTGTAGGTATGCCCATGTGATGAGGGAAGTGAGTACCTTACCACACTTGTTTTCTTTTTTATTTGTAATACCACACGCTTCTGTTTGGCTTCTTTTCTCTCTTCTTTTCTTGTGTACAGAAACAAACAAAAAGACGACCTCTGTTCTATTCTGGGGTTTGTTGTTTTTTTCTCCCCTCAAAAAATTCAAATCATCAAATGCCATTACTTTGCCAAATTCGAGGCTGGCCAAATTCGAGGCCCGGAAAATTTTACTCGGGTTCTCAAATTTCCCATGCAAGGTCCCAATTTCCTGTATTCTGAATTTGTGGGTCTGTGCTAATTACAGCTTTTCTGCTTTTATTGTCACTTCCAGTATTAGAAGGTGCTATTACTATGCAGGGTCCAGAATGTGGAATACGGACAAGTGGGACCTCACCCTCACCTCAGGTGAGGGGGCCGAGGAGGGAGGAGGGGGCTTTGTGCCAGAGCTGTGTGTGTGTGTGTGTGTGTCAATGGTTTCCAAAAATAGAATAAAGCGAGCACTGCACCACAGGCCCTGGAAACAATCTTTCCAAAAATAGAATAAAGAGAGCACTGCACCACAGGCCCTGGATGTAGAAAGGTACTACAGACAGAGGCCTTGATTATTAATTTATTGATATTATATTAAATAATTATAATCATTCGTATCATGATCAAAACTTCCCAAGTTCTAACTTGTAATTTCAAATTTTCAAAATAATTGAAATCCTCCTTTTTTAGGCTTTTTTTCTTTTTTCTTTTTTAATTGGGCTGTTCTGATATATAATATATATGTGTGTGTGGGGGGGGGGGGAACCATGTGTGTGTTTTGTGTTGTGTGCTTGGAATGGTGGCAGCATTGCACATCCGTACCTCCTTGCAGACAACAGGCACTACCCTTTCTACCTTTGGCGGTGGGTGATTGCAAGAACCTCCTTTTCCAAGTACTGCTTAGTTCCAATCTACCTTGTCGCCTGGATCTCGATCTTCACCAAGCTTGGTCAGTATAGTACTATAATTGTGTACCCCCTGCTCATTTTTGTTTATTTATTTCTTTATTTATTTTAAATTATTTTATTGAATTTAATGAATTGTTGATTTATTTATTATTTTAATATTTTTATTTATTTGTTTGTTGGTTTGTTTGTTTATTTTATTTATCATGATCTCTACCTTGCCAATGCCTGCATTAGACCACAAGTATAACCAACCAAGGCTGGCAGCTTCCCTCTGCACTCAAGCTTTGCCGTAATGCCAGTGCGGCGTCTTTGTTTTGGTTTTGGCTGGTGCGGCTGGCCATTTTGGTCCTCTTGCCCCGAGCCTCCGAACATTTCAGAATGAGCCAATTTTTTATTCTCAAGTCGCCTGGGGCCATGTACTGGTGGTTTAACTCGAAACAGAGTACTGCTTCTTCCGGTTTACGCGGTAAGAGCTTTTCGGTTTGGGCCTGGGCTGGTAGCGAAAGCCGCAGGCCACTTTGCAAAGGTGCAATTGCAGGCTTGCGGCGAGCCTTGGAAGGTAGCTTCGTCAACTTAGGCTCGTGTGAACTGGTGGACGAGCTCACGCTGACAACGCACGACGACTGTCGTGTGGCGGAGGGTGGAGGGCACGCGTGGGGCAGACTGGCCCAGGATTCGAATTTGAATCCTGGGACCTATGCGCACCGTCAATTGCCGACCCAGATTAAAAACAAATAAAACTTGTAAAACAGCGCCTACCGGACCCCGAAAAACCGCGTGCCAGCCGGCAAAAAAAAAATTGCCCTAGGGGCCAAAGGGCAGCGGCGCGAATTTATTTTTTTCTGCTCGTTTTGGGTATGGCGCTGAGGGGGCCCGGGTGCCTGGCCGGGGGGGTTGCACGGCCGAGTGCCCCGAGCGCCATTCCGGGCGACCTTGGGTGGCCCGGGCGGGAAAGCTAGCCCTGTATATCAAACGATTTGCATAATTCTATATGAGACGCTGTGTCCGTTCCCAGCACGTGCTGCTCCGCACGAATAGACTGGAGCATTTGCCCCCCCCCCCGCCCCCAAAAAAAAGAAAAAAGAAAAAGAGGCTAGGTACCAATACACTTGGTGACGTGTGTTTTTCTGCGGTGTTTAGACACCGGATTCGGGCTGGTGCCTCAGATATGGCTGAGTAGGCGTTCCGACAGACACATCCGTGTGCTTCCAAATTGATCACCTTGCCCCCTGTGCTGCAATTTCTGTGCAGCAGCTTTTAGAACATGCCCTTTCACGTCCAACGACCTTGCATACTGACAAGTCAGACAAATTTGCCAAAGCAATCACACACACAATGCATTATTGGACACTGTTTGTTATATGGCCTTGCTGTGGCACGAGCACCAGCTGCTACCTGCAAGTCTGTCACGGTTGCAGAACGCAGAGCTTTGGCGTCTGAATCAATGAAATAGCAGAGGAACTGGCCGCTAGTTCTTCTGAGAAGCGGCCTCCTGGGCGGGACCCAGAAAGGGAAAGAAGAGTTTGGGTGAAACATGATTGACCTCTTCAACCCATCAACAACTGGATCAGTAACAGCTAAAAACATTAGATGACCTGCACCAGCTTGGTCTGACATTGTGGCAGTTCTTTCTACTTACAGACAATTCTGGGGCTGACTGTCTACTCTCTCTCTCTCTCTCTCTCTCTCTCTCTCTCTATATATATATATATATATATATATATATATATATAGAAACTCCGACGAAACAGTTTGTCACAGCCCCTCGTTTGTTGTCCTCTTCTCCCTCTCTGCCTACGGTTTACCGGGCAGTTCTATTTGACGATATATA
>BFEA01000027.1:1735580-1755477 GCA_003427395.1 Chara braunii | reverse complement strand
AACTATTGACTAAGAGTGTAAGCATGTGAAGTAGAAGAAGAAATAAGATGAGCGAAGAAAAGAAAAATGAAAGGACAGACAGGCAAAGAGACAGACAAACCAGAATGACACAAAACAGTGTCCTCTTATTCTTTGTTTCACAGTATTATTATTTCTTTCAGTGTTTTACAAAAAAAAATACACTGAAAATCCTCCGCTAAAGTGGAGTAATCAATGCTGCTCAGGGGTCCTTCAGCCAGACGGAAGGAAGCGTGCGTTGTTTCTCATGTATTGTATGTTTTGACTTGCCGGGGGAATAGGAACCGGACTGATGCTCCCCAGAATAGGAGTTAGGACCATGAGGCCCTATTCTTTATTAAAAAAAAAAAAAAAAAACAAAAAAAAAAAACACTGAATCAAAGGATAAAAATAAAAAACAAAGACACATTGAAATCATTCAGTTTCTCAGTCTTCTTAACGCCTCCTCCACTATGCCTCTAAAATACAAGACTCGCCACGTTGATGAAGTTGAGCGCGAGCTGCCCCCATCCCCGTATGCCATAACAGCCCACTTGCACGCTATGGGAAAGAGGCAGAGTGAAGGAAGAGGTGTTAAACACAAGGAGGAGAGGAGCAGAAAAGGAAAACCGGTAGGCAGAGGGAGAAAAAGTGAAAAAAAGTGACCCAAACATCTTCTTTCTTTCGCTGCATTCTTCTTTCTTTCACAGTTTTGCAGTTTTGGTGAAGAGTCTACCACGTTCGCTTTTCAGCGCACCTGCACTTCCTTCTTCATTTTTCATCTTCATTTTCACCCTTCGGACTTTTCTTTTGAGGGTGTTAGGGTGCAGGCTACAAACAAAGTAAGATGACACAAACTTATGTTCTTCTTTTACTGCATTCTTCACAGTTTTGCAGTTTTAGTGAAGGGTTCCCCACCTTTGCACATTCTTGTACACTCTTTTCAGCGCACCTGCACATTTTTGTCTGGGTGCAAGGTACGTCTAAGTAAGACCCTCACGACAGATAGGAAAACTGTCATAAGGATGCGGGTGATGGTAGCAGCCCTCCCGCTGATCTACAGGACGAAAACCATTCAGGTAAGCAACTTCGTCAGAGCAAGAGCCAAGGCGGCTAGCATTAACCATACCTCTGAAGCATGCATGACAGAGGGCATGCCGGTTGCAGGCCATGACGATTGTGGGGCGTTCACCATCACAGTTAAGTGCACATTCGCTATAGCGCCCACAGGCACAGATGGGACATACTGCATCTGGATGTAGAGGATGTTCACAATCCGGATACAGGTGGCATCCCTGCCGACAGCGGGCCCGAAAAATTATAAGGTTGTAGTGATGTCGACAAAGTAGATGCTTTATATATATATATATATATACTTCTCCGAACACAACATCCTGAGTACCGGTGATAGTAACCACATCTGCGAGCATGTGATGTTTCGACATAAAATCAAACCTTGTAAATGAGCAAAACCAGGTGCTCGAATTTTACAACGATAAGGACGATTGGTTCCGTTGCTAACTAAATATACACCAAATTCTCCTTTTCTACACAGGTGTACGTAGAAGAAGCTGGTACACACACACCCTCCGTGTAAAGCTTAAAGTGATGAATTAAGGATTCCATGGATTGTCTCTCTCTCTCTCTCTCTCTCTCTCTCTCTCTCTCTCTCTCTCTCTCTCTCTCTCTCTCTGTCTCTCTGTCTCTCTCTCTCTCTCTCTGTCTCTCTTTCTGTCTCTCTTTCTCTCTCCTTCTCTCTCTCTCTCTCTCTCTCAACAGACCTTGTGGCTTCCTGTTCCCGTGTTGCAAGGCAACTTGAGTCTGAAGAAGTAGAGGAGCATGGATGCAATTCTCCCTAGTGAAGGATGTTGTAGACAGACCAGTTAGGACAGGCCATTCTGGGGTGCTATGTGTGCTATCCCCCCATTGGTGTCGGGAGATGGTAGGCTAGCATGAGCATGACCAGGTTAACGATCAGTCAGGACAGGCTAGCATGAACACGACCAGTTTAAGGGCCAGGGACTTTCCAGTTTCATGTTTCCTAGGTGTGCGTACACGGTATCACTGATCCACTGCTGGCTGGCCCTTGCAGGAAGAATGTAAAACCAGAAACTCTGGAACTATACGCTCTGCAGAGGGTACGGTTCTATAATACCAACAATACTGGAACTGGAAGAAGCAGGCTGTAAAACAACCTGGCTGTCAGTGGACTGTAAAACCACCAACACTGCAGCTGGAAAACCAGGCTGTAAAGCCAGCAACACTGGAACTTTAAAACCAGGCTGTAAAACGGGCTGTAAAACTAGCAACACTGGAACTGCAAAACCAGGCTGTAAAACCAGCAACACTGAAACTGTAAAACCAGGCTGTAAGACCAGGCTAGACACTGGAGCTGGAAAAAGCAGGCTGTAAAACAACCTGGATGTCAAAGCAGCAACAGTGGACTGTAAAACCAGCAATGCTGCTGTTTGCAAAACCAGGCTGTATAAACTTATAAAGCCCACTACACGTCGGAACTGTAAAACCGGGCTGTAAAACGCGCTGTAAGACCAGCAACACGGGAAGTGCAAAACCAACCTGTAAATCCAGCAACACTCAAACTTCAAAACCAGCAACACTCAAACTGTAAAACCAGGCTGTTACAAAAAACAGCAACACTCAAAAGTGTAGGCACTGCATGGCTTGGTGTCTGTGGAAAGTCAATAGATTGATATGAGAAGTCCCAAGGCACAATTGGATAAGAAGGTAATGTGACTTATTCGATTAAGGTCTCTCAGGATGCCAAAGGTACGTTGAGTGGGTGGTAGCAGGGGCCATATGGTCGAGGGGAGTGGAAATTATATTTTTCTAAATTTGCCAGTGGTAGATGAGACTTAAGGATATAGGAGGCATCCGGTGGTAGGTGAAAAAAAGAGCGTTGAATAGAAAAGGACATTGATATGAGGGGACTCTGTGTAAGAGGCATTCAGTGGTAAGTGCAAAAAGGAGCGTTGAATAGAGAAGGAGATTGATATGAGAGTGATTGTTGCAAGAATAAGACGAGGATTAGACGACCTTTATGGGTGTATAGAGGGAGGGATTGACAGGATGAGAGGTCCGTGAGATGGCTAGAACGGCCCCCCCGGGCCAGGCCTGCCCTGGGGACCCATCTGTTGCGTGGCTGGGTGCTGCTAGGAAGCTTCCCGACCAACAGAAGTATCCCTGGGGAGGCTATGGTATGGGAAGTGGGTTTGGTTGTAGCAGTCCCCCCCTTGATAGGCGCCTAGGGCCGCAAGGGTAAGGCTTTCCTCTTCTCTTACAATCAAACTGTACTTTGGTTTTCAGGCTTGCCGGTGATAAGCAACCGGACTGATGCCCCCCAGAATAGAAGGGGCTGTTTCGTTTTGTTGAAAAAAAAAAAAACAAAAAAAAAAACAATCCACATCTCATGTCACCTCCGGGGATCGGGGGGCATTGTTGACCCAACTTGACCGTCAAATTCGCGTCAATACATTTTTCCTTGGCTGAGATAAGCAAGAATGTAAGGCACACAGGGGATTCATGAAGAGCGGACATCTTGCTTGCATCTCTGCTAGAGATTTAGCACATGATAGCAATAAGGCACTAGTGGCTTTTTCGAACACAACACACCCTCAGCATGGGCACATCGGACCGGAAACGTAGCTTCTATACAATCATGCTGAGGGGTGCATTGCGTTGGGGGATGACGGTAGGCATGACTGCCAACGGATCACTCTTCCGCTTTGTGATTTTAGATATCGCATGTTAATACAAGTGAAGGTGTAGAAACTTCAACAACAAGCGAAATGAAATGTCACCGATGAGCCAGAGTGGTCAAAACAGTTACATATGTCGTTCTTCGATGGAGGCTTCATCGAAGAGCAAAATGAAACCTCACCGGCGAGGCAAGTGCTCAAAACAGTTTTTTAATTCTTATTACAGGGAGGCTCGCAAGAGGCATAGCTGTGGGAGCCTCTACCCGATTGAAAAGCATGACTGCAATCAAGAAATTTAACTTGGTAGATCGTCTCCAGTATGAGCTGCAGTGGGTAAGATTGCCGCAGCAGTTACTTATGTCGCCTTCAATGGAGGCTTCATCGAAGACCAAAATGAAACCTCGCCGACGAGCCAAGTGCTCAAAACAGTTTTTTTATTCTTATTACATGGAGGCTTGCAAGAGTCATAGCTGCGGGAGCCTCTACCCGATTGAAAAGCATGACTGCAATCAAGAAATTTCACTTCTTAAATCAACTCCAGTATGACCTGCAGTGGGAAAGATTGCCGTAGTCTGCAGTGAGGGTTGTTTGTGAGAGATGCAATTTCTTCTTCTTTGTTTTTTTTTTTTTTTTTTTTTCCTTTTTTTTTTTTTTTTTTTTAAGGTCCAGGGTGTAGTAGAGGGTGGCATTTTTCATCAGATTTAGATGTAAAGTTGTAAAACCAGGATAATGGCTGAGGGCCATTCTCCAATTATTTGATTTGATTTGATTTGATTTGATATGATATGTGATTTGATTTGATTTGATTTGATTTGATTTGATTTGGGCGTGATTTATGTCTGCATTGTGCAGGGGAGCAGCAAAGCCAGTTGTGGATCTTCTTCTATGTCTGCGCCACTATGGCCGTGCTCATTCCGTCACCGCTGATTGAGTTCCGGTATTTCATCATTCCATTTCTGCTTCAAGCGCTTCACACGCCTATTTTGGCGGAGAAAAGCCATGCAACCTGGACCTGCACTTTTGTCCAATACATGCTCATCAACATCCTCACTGCATATATATTCCTCTTCAGGCCGTTCTCATGGGCTCATGAGGCTGGGGTACAAAGGTTTATGTGGTAAACGCCAGCTGTCATTACCATCTTCCCGCAATGTTCTCCGTAAATGTTTTGTGCCACAATTTCCTCCCTAAATGTTTTGTACGATAACTTAGATTTTCCTTCTTGTTGCCTTTTGTACCGCCCTGCGTTCATAATCGCTGGAAATGGGGTCTGTTTGCAAATTTCAAATTTGTCATTACCATCTCCCCGCGATTTTCTCTGGAAATGTTTTGTTACTTTTGTACGATAACTTATATTTTTTCCTTCTTGTTGCCTTTTGCACCGCCCTGCTTTCATACTCGCTGGAAATGGTGTCTGTTTGTGGATGATGTTCTGCAGCTCAACATCACGCCGGCATATCGGGTCTTAATAACTCACAAGAGTCGTAAGTCATATGCTACCGTCTTCACCGGAATAGAACGAACACATGGTCATTATCGCTGTATAGTCTGTATGTTGACGGGGAGTCACCCCAAAAAATACAGCTGTGAAGATCGTAGTGTGTTAAGATATTCACACGATAATGCATTTTATGTTACACCACCTTTGTGCATGCATTTGTGAGCTGTGTTGAACATGCACAGCTTCAGATGGAGTGTTTTACCCTTGTAGGAGCAGGCCCCCACAGGTGCTATGTTTGTGGTATGCTTGCATGAAGCTGGCTTTATGTATGCTTTTCTTTTTTTTTCCCTTGGCGGCAGGGTGGGAGTGGGGGCAGGGGTATTGCGCACACACGCTCAACCACACCGATGTGGCCAGGCTTGCAGTTGGGGCCACTTGGTCAACCACATACACACATGGCCAGCCTTGCTTTCTCCATCTTTCCATCATTCTATCGCTTGAGGCTCCTGCGGACATCTGGTCTTTATATTGGTTGATCCTACAAAATGCACACACATGTGCACAAACCATGGCTACGATCCGCACGTCCGGACCGCCGTCCAGACGGTCTGGATTCAGTCCGGACTCCAGACGTCCGGTCCAGAAGGTCCGGATCTGCCAAATTTCAAGGAAAAGAAAAAAAAGGATCCAGGAGCCCAGGACCCTTCCCCACTGAGGAGCGGAGCCCCCAAAATTGTTTCGGGGGGTTTTCAGATCCGTTTTTGTTTTTTTGGGGTGTCCGGACATGGCCTATCTCTATAATAATTTCTTAGACATGCCCATTTTTTCAAATCCGGCAGACCAATTTTATCCGGAATTTTCAATTTCCGGATTAATTCCGGATATGGAAAATCCGGCCCTGCGCAAAAAAAAAAAAAAAATTGCGAAAAAAAAAAAAAAAAACCTGGAAACAAAGTATGTTGTTCATATGAATGATACAAACAACTTTTGTTTTTTTTAAAAAAAAAAAGAAGATCTCAGTTTATTAATATCAAAGCCGGGAAGCGGGCCCGACGTCCCTTACAAAAATTCGCCGCAGCACTGAGCTGAGCTTGGCTCTTCGGCCAAGCAAAGCTCGTACCACGACTATGCCTCAACTGTATCAGGGGCAGAGACCATCTTCAAAATAAAGTTTGTAAAAAAAAAAAAAAAAAAAAAAAAAAACCGGTAATTCACATCTCTCAGCCATATCCTAGTATTCCATATCAACGTCAGCTGAGTACAGCTGAGTACGGCGTCAACCGTATCTTAGAGCTACTCATCTATCATACTACGAGTCTTCAAAAGTATATGCTTGGTCACACAAAAAGAACCTATATATACAACTAGCAATCGTATGTAACTCTCCTATATTACCAGCAGCTGTTTACAGCACTCACCGTGTCATAATCCTACAGCACTATAATTATACAAATGTACAAACCTGTGTGATGAATCACAGGAAAACCCCCGAAAAAGCCAGAGAGGGTGATCGACCCGGAGAACAGTCCACAGATGCAAGGCCCGAAAAATGTCCCCATCGTGTGGTAAAAACCTGCATTGCCTTTCTGGTAAACCCTTTCCGCTGTACTCTATGTTCCCAGTCGGCCTGCATTGCTTGTTTAATGCCATATTTAACCTCTGGTCGTATCATTGGTGGCGTCAGCTTGTCTCCACGTCTGGTTGCTGAGTTTCTGAGTGTCCAAAGGGTCCACAGTATTGCACCTCTGAGTGTCTCTTCCGCATACGTGTAATGTTGTGAAAGAGGTGTTCGTCTTGCTGCAGTCCCCATTAGTATGAAGTGGTCTGTCCATCTGGAGCCGTTTGCGGGGACAGGGATGTCGGAGTGTCTCCACCAGTCCCAGAAAGGCCGAGAAGTATCGCAATATAACACAAAGTGTTGCAAGTCTTCCATTCGAGTGCCAGGACATATGAGACATTCCGCCCGTGCCTTAGTTGTTCGTTTTGCACACCAGACCGCAACCGGAACTGCTTGATGCATCATGAGCCAAAGAAAACTGGCATGTTTAACAACAACCAAGTCCATCAAATTCACCCAGACCCTGGGTAGCACGTCTAGTAATCTTGTCAGCGAGTCTCTGATCCATCCTGTCGCCAACCATCTACAGGCCACCTTCCAATTGACGTCAACCGGAGGGGTTGAAAGCAAATATCCTAGTTTGGTTGAATATCTATGAATCTGAACCATTTCATTTCGATGCAGAGGATGTTCCCAGGCCCAATCTCTGGGATCTACAGACAGAAGGTAGGAGGGAGAAGAGAGGTGGAAGGGGTAATAGCTTGATGCAGTTTCCAAGACACACACAGGTGTCAAAGTTTGAGCGGGGGCATCGGCTCTTGATTCGCCGCAAATGTCAAAGCCGTTCCCAAGCCAAAGAAACCATCTTGTACCTCCCAACAAGTATGTGGTATTTGACCCACCTCCGAATGACTCTCAATTTTCCATATTTGTTGTGGCTGTTCTTGATGCAAATGTTTGTACCACATACCCTGAGCAGGGACAAGACCTGCTCTCAGCACCTGCACCCAAGTATTCGGGATTGCTTGCTGTAGCTGTTGTAAGTGGTCCCGCTGATGCCAGAGACCAGAGAGCAAAGGCGCCAGAGTCTCAAAAGCTTTCCAATCAGCCAATACAGGGTCCCATATGTCGTCCACTGTCCCTATGCCTCGTGCCATCCAAGAATTTCCGAAGGCCCCCGGCCCATGGGTTTGGAAGGGATTTCCTTGAGTCGAGTTGATAAGCTGGTTGTGGAACAGGGGTTGAGTGAGTATCCGCTCCATTACCATTGGCGGTGGTTGCAAAACAGGAGCAACTTGTTTCCAGGCTTTCAGTATGCCTCCCCATATATTTGATGGCAGGCATTTCCTTAAGTAGGAGGCAAACAGTGAGGGCAGCCAGACATGTTTAGAATTCTCCCATCCCCAAATTGACAAGAGTGCAGGTTCTGCTAGTTGTTTCCACCCAAGGGTGGAGTCAGCTAGCAGGCCCCACAGTATCCATCTTGCTAATAACGCTGCTATCTGTCTCTCCGAATCCAACACTGCCAGGCCTCCTCTTCGTTTGGGCTGTGTAACCACTTCCCAAGCCACTTTGGGTAAATAGCTATCTTGATTTGTTTCTTCTTTCCAAAGATAGTGTGTGGCAAGGTGGCGCACTGTTTGCAGCGAAGATGAGTCAAGTTGGTAAATCGACCTGTGATACCAGAGTGTAGAAAAACAAGCATTATTGATCACCAAAGATCGTCCATACAGGCTCACCCCTTTGTGGGCAGTCCAAGGCTGAAAGGCAGCCCGGAGTGACGTCAAGGAAGAAGCGGAATCCAATCGCAGTTGAGGGGCAAATGATATCCGATGACCCAACAACCGTTCATGCTGTGTAGGCACCACAACCCTCAGTCCCCAGTGGTAAGGGGGTTGGGCTCCTGGTGGGACAAGGACTGACGATTTGGACCAATTCACTGCAGCTTGTGAGACGAGACAAAAGAGATCAAGAGTCTTAGGCAACTTTTCGAAAACAGCATCCAGCAAAGGAGTAAATGCTACTGAATCATCAGCAAAAGCCTCTGATTTAAGTCTATCACCTGAGGGCAAAAGAAACCCTGGGATATCGGGGTTACTTCTAATTAGAACATGCATAACTTCTACATACAGTATATACAAGTAGGGAGCCACAGGACACCCTTGCCTTACCGATCGGGAGAGCGAAATTGGTGGGGAAAGAGTCCCATTGACACACAGTCTAGAGGTAGACCCAGCCAGGAGTGCATTGACTGCATGTTGAATTTTAGGTCCGAAACCAAAAGCAGTCATTGTGGCTTGTAAAAATTCCCAGCCCACTCGATCGTATGCTTTCTCCAAATCAAGTAGTATGACCGCCATTTGTTCTTCTCCGTCTGTCACCCATTCCATAAATCTTTCCACAGTCATGACGTTCTACAGGATTTGTCTCCCTTGCATAAAGGCAGTTTGCGAGGGGTGGATGATCGTCGTCAGTACTTGCTGCAGTCTTGCTGTCAAGATTTTGGAGAAAATCTTATAGACAGCGGGCATCAATGTGATCGGTCGGTAGTTGCGCACGTCGGTCCAATCCCCTTTTTGGAAAACAAAGGTGATGATCCCTTCTAATGCAGAGGTAGGTAAGACCCCCCCATTCCATACTGCTCGACATATAGTTAGCAGTTCCGGAGTTAACAAAGGAGAGAATCGTTTAAAGAAAGTAGAAGGCAATCCATCAATCCCGGGCGCTTTATGATCTGCCAACAATTTAACTGCGTCGATCAGTTCTTGCTGTGTTATGTCCACTTCTAACCTTTCAGACTGCTGTTGTGTCAACCTGCGGTCCAACTTAGACCAGATCAAGTGGTGGAATTGGTCGAGAAGCTGTTCCTCAGAATGTTGGGCTTGCGATGCCAGCAAGCTCTCGTAAAACAGCAAAATGTTAATAATGATTGACGGAGTATCAACAGCGAGTGGTTGAGCGTCCAAAAATGGATGTTTCATTGCCAAAATCAAGCCTGGTTTGTGAGGGGGACGTCGGCCTTCAAAGAAAGACGCAGTCATTCGATCTCCTTTAATCAGCCAAGATATGCGCTTCCGGTGTGTGACGGCTCTTATTGCAGGCTGTGTTTGCGTCGTCCATTCTTGTATGAGTCTGTCCATATCGGCCATAAGTTGCTGTTCATTGCCAGTTGTCAACTCCGCTCTACGTGTAAGTTCAGCCATTTGATCATTAATCTTTGTGAGTTGCGAGCGAGAGTTAATAACTACAATTTTTTTGACAAGCAATCCTCTTTTGAGCACCACCCTCAAACCCCCTTGGAACCAATCTACCAAGGAGGGGAACAATGGCTGTGAAGTGCGCCATTTGACCCAAAAGTCTAAAAAGAAACGTCTGAATTCGTCGTGCTTCACCACCCATTCTGGCAACGAAATTCGGTCCCTTCCCATACGAACTGATGAATGCAAAAAGAATTCCAAAAATAACGGCAAGTGATCTGATCCTAAAAAAGAAAGCACAAAACATCTAGAAATCTTATGTACTAACGAATCAGAAGTGAGAAAGAGATCAATCCGACTGCGTGGGATGTACTGCTGGGCATAGGCTCCTGCTGCGAAAAAGGTATATCCATTGTCAAAGGGATGCAGCAGGCGAAAAATGTCTGTAAAGCCATTGGTTGTGCAGAAATCAGAGAGATATACTGCATCTGATGTAACGGGTCCCACGCGTAGAGAGTCTGTTCCTGGTATAAAAACAGTATTCCAGTCCCCCCCCAAGATAAGATTATCAACTTGGGGGAGGAGCCAGGGCAAGGACTTGAAGAGTTCTACTCTATCAGATTGGCCTGTCGGAGCATACAGATTGAAGATCGCCCAGTCTTGTTGAAGGACAGTAAAGCGAACCCAGGCCCAACGGCCATTATGATCTGTTCTGTAATCAGTCACAGTAAGAGGAGCAGTTCGGGTAATGAGAATGGCCACCCCGCCTCTAGTCCCTTGGGCCGGTGCCCAGAATTGATGGCCAAGCCACCACCCCATCTGTTCCTCAATCGCCGCAGCATCCAATTTAGTTTTTTGGAGCAAAACAATCTCCACGGCTTTATTTCTTGCCAGTGTTTTGATCAGAGATCGTTTAATCGCAACTCTACGAGATCCCAGTCCGCGTATGTTTCACGATACTAATCTGAGCTTGTCCATAATAGTTGGTTAAACAGGCCAGTCCAAACATTTGAGCAAGAGAAACTGATTAGAGAAGATACTTCTGTGCCAAGGGATGTGGCCATCAACCTGCGTGAGAATAGCTGCAGACCAACAATCATAAATTTTAGTGTCCATTGCGGTCTGACCGGATGGATTCTTGAATAACTGCAGGGATGTCCATCGAATCCCAGACAAGAGAGGTGCAGCGTTCGTTGAGTGGTTTGCAATTGCATCAATCATTGGGAAATACAAATGTCAGTTCTACCCTGCGCATTGGTAGGTGTCAGCCTAACACATTCCATACCCGGGTATGGTCTGGTGCAAAATGCAGGGGCCAGCCATTTAGTGACCTCTTGCATTACCGACTCTTGAACAGGCTCTTGGTGAAGCTCAAAATAGGGCACGGTAAGTTGTCCCTGCTCTGTTACAGCAGTAAGCAGATGCAAATTCCCATCGATGGCCAAAAAAACTATCACGCAGGGCTGGCCTGCAGCCATCGCATCCAATATGGAACCTGGAAAAACAGAAGCACGTGTCGCTTGCTGAGCCTCCGTCTCCTGTTGCCTGGGAGCTCCTTCCTCCCCCTCAAGTTCAACCAATATCTCTTCGGTCTCAACCTCTTCTTCCATATCAGCCCAAAGAACTCTTTTATCTCTTCCCGAAGCACGAAGATCAGTATTCCCAGCAGACCCTGGTCGTGCATAGGGCTGTTGAACATTCAATCTGGGTCCTCCTACCAGTATCTTCCGCCTCTGAACAGGCATGGGACCTTTCTTTAGTGGCATGAGCTCCTCAGGGACTTCGCGGGAAGGCAGGTCGGGACCGCCTTGCGGCGGATGAGAGGTCTGTCCCAGTGTACCCGGTTGTGGTTGGTCCGTACCCCCAGCCGTTCCAATTTGATCAGGGATCGGAATATTCCCGCCAGTCGGCGGATTTTGCGGCACAGGGGGGGGGGGGTCCTGACGAGGCGCCACCGGTTGGCAGTCCTCCTTCAGTCTGAACCACAGACGATGCAGAAGGGCCGCCTGTTCCGGACACAGGAATCGAGGCAGTCCCAGTCGGTGGGCGATTTTGAGGCTGATGAGACAAGGGTCCTGACGGAACATCTCCGAGTGGTCGTCCTCCTTGGGTCGGGACCACAGATGGTCCGGTGGGACCGCCTGCGCCCGACACCGAGGGGGGAGGTCCAGATGATGGGCCCTGACCGGAGGTCTGTCCTGTCTGAATCCGAGCCCGTCTCTTCGTGCATGCAGGGTCTCCAGACTTGTGTCCATACCACCTGCAGTCGCTGCACCACGGTGTGTCCTGAGTAACGACCTCCACCTTATGCCAACCATGCGGTGATTGCACTTTCAAAAACTTGGATATTCTCGCTTTGGCTCGGGGGTGAAGGTCATACCTACGGTTCACCAGACGTGGTTCCATTTTGTTCTGTTCTGGGGGGTACGCTTTGAGCACTTCCCCAAACGCTTTCATGACAGATGCTTTAAGGAAAGGCATTGCCATGAGCGGAACTCTGAGGACTCTGATCCAATAGACTGATTCAAGGAGATCATCCTTAATTTTGGCTTGTTCGGCCGGGGTAGCCCAAGGCCTGTACAAAACATGACAATTTTCACCCCCAACCACAGCTCCTTCTTCCTTTTGCAATGTGTTTATTAGCCAGTCTCTCAAAACATGATTTACTGCCAGGTAGGATATCATATTTGCTCCTTCAGGCTTTACTCTTCCTTTTTGTCCCGCCAGCATTGCACAATCCCATCCGGCCTCAACCGATCTTATCCAGGATTCTTTAGCTGCAAAGGGGACGTTATTCTTCAGCCCCTGAAAAACGACAAGTACCGCATGGTGCTTCAAGTAATCAACAATGACGTCCGCAGCCATCGGGTCAAGATCAACGACGACAGTATCCGAATTGTCTTCTCTTGAGGTGGCAAGGTATTTGGCCGCCAGGTCCGAATCCTCGTCACCTGAGAGAAAACATTTCTGGATCATATCGCACAACTGGTCTCTTTGTGTACTCATCTTCGAAACTAACGAAATAGTGTTAAAAAAAAAAAAGAAAAAAAAAGAAAAGCAGATTCGTGCCAGTCAGTCCGGTTATTAATCCTATCGGTGTCAAACTCAAAGCAATGAAAACCCAAATAGTTGAGGGAGCAACAATCAAAGAACAGTCAGTTTACCTATCACGAGAGAACGGCTCCAGTGTTCGACACATCAGAGGTGAAGCAATATATCATCACGAGTAGTCATAAAAAAGTCCAATCTAAACTCTATATCCGGATTGGGGTGAACCGTAAATGTCAATCCTAGTACTGTCGAGAAACCAATCACACTACAAAGTCAACCCTAGTCACCTCTTGCTGCTCCTAGAACTCAATTCGTGTCGAGGTAAAAACAATAACCCAGCGGATACTCCAAGTACCTAGTATTTCATGATCACCCACCATGGATATTATACACGCGCTTGAGCAGAGTCTTACCTCGTTCCTCTACGATCTATGATAAAACAATAACAAGATGTAATTCCAAGACAATCCTAATCTATCCTTTTGCGCAACCCTATTTTACGCTGCCAACACCACTAGTAAGCAATCCTCCTCATCACGTACACAACGTGCACAATCGTCTGTCAATCCTTTCAGCAGTGGCAACGAGTCAAAATTATAAGTCACGAACACCATTCTGAATGAAGAATCGCAGCGAATTACCTGTGTGCGACAGGCGAAGAGAATTTTACAGGCCAGAGTCAAACCGTCAAAAGTCTCAACCCTATTTTAACACTGCGAGCGACACAAGTAAGCAATCCTCCACATGACGTGCACAACATGCACAATCATCTGTCGATCCTTTCAACAATACAGCAAATCGAAAATACAAGTCACGAACACGCTTCTAAACGAGGATCGCAGTGAATTACCTGTATGTGACAACCGAAGAGAGTAGGAAAAGCCTGCTGAATGAAGTATCTATTTCAAGCCAGAATCAAAACTTTTGACCGGCAATGTCATATGCTCCATATCTGAATCAGGGGGCAAAGCCCCTGACCGGTTACAATTATGTATAATTGCGGCGCCCAGATCCCGCCTTATGGCTGGCCCCACATGCGCTCCTCCACACGCAGCCAATCAGGATTGCCGTCCACCAACGACCAGGATCAGGCTATGGCGGGAGCAGGTCAGTGCTCCCTTGCGACAATCTCACCCTTTCGCCCTCGCATCATATTCCCCATCGCCACCACCACCCCGACAACCAGTTCTAGCACGGCGCAGCCACACACGCGACAGCGCCTTCGCGATCCCTCGTTGCCCGAGCGCCGCTACAAACAACTTTTGGCTTGAGGGCATCTTTGATATCTCAACAGATATGAAGATAAAAAATAAAACAGAAGAAGAAAATAATATTTAGATGAAAAATTATAGAATGAATTAAGCATCCCCCCTCTAAACCCCTTTATTCCCTATCTTACCCCCTTTGAACCCTTCAATGCCCTATCAAGCTTTTCATGAAATAGGAACGTAGTTCTATTGTATTTTGCATTCGCAATATCACCCTTTTTTTTTTTTTTTTTTACTTTTTTAAAGTTTTTTTGGCCTTTTTTTTAATCATCCGGATTTCCGGATGATCCTACCCTCCGATCATCCAGCGAGATAATCCGACCAGATTATCCGGCCAGATAACCCATGCTACCTAGATTATTAATAATTCATTACTTTTTTAAAGTTTTTTTTCCCGAAATTGCACTTTTATTAACAGGGCCCAGTGCCCAAGGCAATTACATGATCAGATAGTAAAGAACAGGGACGACAGGTTGTCCTGGCCCACCAGGAGCCCGCAGCCCCATCCCTGCGTACTCAGTGTCCACACTCTTAACCCTAACGCGGCACCAGCCCTGCTACGACCACTGATCATCACACTCCTGACCCTACCACATCACCAACCCTACCATGAAATCCATCTCCATTCCGACATGCTCTAAATAAAATTCGCTAACTCAAATAACGAAAATTCCTCACACACACCAAGCATCAAACTAAACAGCAGCAACAGAGTAAAGTAGGGTTGCCCACCTATAAAAACAAAAGTCATTTAGTTCGAGCAAGGTATATCTAATCAACTCAAATAACAAAAATCCCTATTGAACACTAACCAAAACACGCCTGTCCAAAAGATCAAAATATTTCTATGTCGCTACCCCACCGCATACGAAACACCGGAGACAGAACAAATAGAGTCGCCCACCTATTTAATTCCAATGCGTTCGTATTTCAAACTCAACATCCGTCGCATCAAGCATCGAACAAAACAGCAGCAACAGAATGAAATAGGGTTGCCTACCTATAAAGACAAAAGCCCTTTTGTTTGAGCAAGGTAAATCTAACCAAACACCACCGTTAACCTAGGAACAGGCATGTCAATGCTCTAAACACCCAACCAAACATATAAACCAAAACAATAAATAGCAAAAGAGGAGGGGGAATTCTTACCATGGTAACCGTCCAGACGTCCGAACCGGGTTCCAGACAGTCCGGTGTCCGGTGTCTGGTCCTGATGTCTGGATGGAGGCCCCTGGGGAGGAAAAAAAAAAAAAAAAGGGGGCGGCCCAGGACGTTTATCGGGTCCTGGCCGCCGCTCGAAAAATAACGGGGTGATTTTTCAGTGTCATTTCACCCCACCGGACAGGGCCTAGAGGTCCGGACACAAGACACTGCAGGTTTCTGGGGTGGTAGGTTTCACACAGGCCCGAGCAATTTCAAGGCGCCCGCCGCTGCTGCCCGTTGGGGGGAGAGAGAGAGAGAGAGAGAGAGAGAGAGAGAGAGAGAGAGAGAGAGAGAGAGAGAGAGGGAGATGAGGATGAGATATGAAGTTGTGAACTTAAATTACTAAATTCAAAGTTCAAAGTTAATCATATTCAAAGTTCAAAGTTGATCATACTTTTTTCAAAAAAAAAATTCTCTGTTTCTTTAGTCTTGTGCCTGCTTTGCACTGTTTGCAACTCTGCATGTCTGGGAGTTAAATGTGCTTGTCGATTTGCTGCAAGACACGTGCTTTGCTGCGTGCAGAGCAGGTAAGTGCCTGCCAACAGCCCTGTCCAACCCCCCCCCCCCCCCCGTTTTTTTTTGTTTTTTTTTTCCGGTCCGGACGTTCATGCACCCCTGGTACCTGTCCGGACTGTCCGGGTCTGGTGATGTCCGGGTGTCCGGTGATGTCCGGATCACCGGACAGTCCGGATAGGTCCAGACACTGTTCCAGAAGACAGTCCGGAAGTGTCCGGTGTCCGGTGTCCGGGTCGGGGGTTACCATGATTCTTACCCTACAAAACACATAACCCAAAATAGAAAAGAATCTAAACGCTACACTCCAATTCAAAAACAAAACTTCGAAAAAAACAAGTCAACGAAACAGTCAATTTCGATAGCACAAACACCAGTCTACAACGCAACCCGGCAATTTCGGAAACAACACTACTAAAAATACACTTAACCCTAATAGCCCTCAAAAGATGTATGCCAAAGTTCCTCTCAAGAAGGTCTTCGGTCTTCAAATATGAGCAAAGACATTTCCAACCAGAAGACCTCAAACAAAGCCTCACTAGCTCAATCCTCTTCATGCTCCTCTGAGTCGCACAGCAAATCAGTGCCCAAAACGGCATCTTCAACACCATCCCACAGGTCTGCGCCTAAAGCGGCGTCTTCAACAGCGTCATAACAAAGTCTTCATACCTAAGATCGAACGTGCATTCAGCACGCTGATCAAGCTCCATACCCGGTGTAAGAGCATCATCCCGCAGACACGCCACACCCACACACCAACGCACTGTCAACATAACATGCCAGTAGAACCATGCCTAACCCCACGGCCAGGAGCGGTAGGGGCGGATGAGACCAGCCAAGCATGGCGACTCAACCGTGGCGGCGCCCGCCGCCAGACCAGCACGCAACGTCACCACCTCGCCTCACCCAAGCAGCTTCGGACTCCCGTGCTAGGCCACTCCGCAACGCTCTCCTGCGGTCCGCTCCATTCGTCTGCCTTATAGTTTTTCACTTTTATCTCTAGTGTGGTTAGGAATTTTTATTTTTTTTTATTTTTTTTTTTAACCAAAGCTCCATCTTTTGGTGGGGAGCAACACCTGCTGGAAACCGGGTCCAGCGTGCCATAGATACAACCATATCCTCACAAATTGGCACGAACTGGGAACCGGGCCCAGCGTCCCATAACGAGTACCTTCAGAAAACTCGTCAAAAAAATTCCATGAAATGAGGCTAGAAACCTACTAGAAAATTCCAATTGGCCTAAGAATGGAAATTGAGAATTGAGATACCGGGGCCATTACCCGGCTTTGACTCAGCGAATTAGAGCTACTTCAGACATGCCTATGACAACTTCATGATTCAGAAACGACTCAGAAGAACCCCCATCAATCCACTTTACCGCCCTCCGGCAAGACTGACTGCAGCGGAGCCACCATCTCTGCTGCTGCTATACCATATTCCCATCCTACCAGCTAGCCCCCTCACTGGTAGGATCGTGATTACCCACCATCCACCATCTTCTCCCACTCTCCTTAGGAATTCTGACATGACTCTGAGGCAAAAGTGGTCCGCATTGTTATTGTGCATAACTGTCATAACATACTTTTTTTTCAGATTTTTTTTTTTTTTAATGGTCCGGTCATTTCCGGACCTGCTCACCAGTCCGGACCGTCCGGAACCGTACATGTCCGGACGTCCGGACCGGCCGGACATTCGTTCGGTCCCTGGACATGAGCTGTCCGGGTGGGAGGATGGAGTATAATCCCTTGCAGACATTTCGACCTGAGGCATGTTGTCTGCTGCTGCGTGAACGTGTGCCCCAATAGACTGCAGAGCGAGGCCAACCCTACAGGTGACCCGCAAGAAAGGACTTGGTGATCTGCAAGAAAGGACTTCAAATAGTTGAGCTGAGTGCAGGACTAATGATTTGCCGTCCACTGTCCCCACTGTTGCCCCCCCCCTTACACATCCTCGGCCCCCACCAGCAGCAGCACCACCACCACCCTTCAGCAGCATCCTCCAAAACATCATTCTCTCCTTCTCCTACTCCCCTTCTTCATGCTCCTTCTTTTCGCGTCATTCCTTCCCTTTGTATCCCCATCATCATCCTCACATTCATTTTCAGATCAGCCGTTACAGATGCCTCGTTGACATAGACATAACCCAACTCGACCGCCACCGCCACCTCCCACACGGACGTCTAATCTGTTCCTGGAGAGTATGATCACGGCGCCCTCGGCAGAGATCAGAGATCTGCTCCACCGTCATGCTGCCAACGGTACGGAACAACGTAGTCACTCCCAATATACGCAAGCCAGTGACAATGCATACCAAGTCCACTGTCCACAATGTGGCAATGATTCTTACAGTGCTGCAGGATTGCATGTGCAGCAGGCACGAGGTGCAGCCACCTGTGCAGCATTCGCATGACTAGCAGCCGCTATGAATGCAAGTGTGACTGAGCAGCCTCCACTTCGTGAAACTGACCCCCTTGCTTTGGGCTGACTGTTCTCCCATTCCAAATGACAATTACCCGCCCTCCTAATCCCCACCTGCCACACCATAGTAGTCTCCTCAGGTGGTGAGTACTGAGAAATCTACCAAGTTTGTCTATCCTCTGTCCCTCCCTCGTCTCTTGCAGAACTTCTTCCTCCCAGTGTGGTAATGTTCTTCAATTGTTTACGTGACCGAAACTCTTCTTCTTTCACCAGTACCCAGGTTCAATGCATACGAGCGGCACTCGCGTGCCCCCCGTGATCACCAAATGAAATTAAATAGGCCGTCGCTTCGCGGCGGTAACAGTTGACACTGCAACCGTCCATTTACATTTCATTTCACTGCGAGCATCATTAAGAGAACAAAACAACATGTATAAAGTGAAATTGTACTGAATACTCCTTCCCTCCGCCTTTACTCTGCCTCTTTTCATCACATGCAAGTAGCCCGTTAAGGCGCACGGGAATGTGGGCAGCTTGTGCTCAACCACCATCACCGTGTCAAGCCTTGTACTTGAGAGGCACAGTAAGAAGGGAGCAGCAAGAAGGCATTAAAAAAAAGCACGGACAACAAAGAAAGAGCTGCATAGCCATAAGGAAAAGGCTATATAAATTATAATGCTAAAAAGAAAGTAAAAAGGAAAAGGCAATATAACGGCAAAGACGGAATTGTATGATGACATGGCGATTCTGGATCTACTCATCCAGGAAAAGGCACATGTTGAATTTTCAGAAAGCAAACATATCATGCTTTTTGTGCGCTACACTGCTACATGATATGTTTGCTGAAGAAAATTCTACAGTCAATTAGTTTGCTTCGATTCTGGATCTACTCACCTGGGTGGAAAAGGGGTTGTTATGGAGACGCTTTGCATTGTCCCTTCCCTATTTTTTTTTACTCTTAAAGACTACAAAGGGCCCAGCGTGACGCCCCGAGCTGGGCCCAGTGAAAATCTGTTTGGCGCACCGAGGCACGGAGGTCGGAGTTCCGCGCGCAGGTCGTGGTGGGAAACCGCCAGCCCAACGAACAGGCCGCGCCCGCTGTCGCCCGTCGGACTGGGGCGGTAGCGTGGCGGGCCGGTCGGGTGGACCGTCGGGAGGCGTTCGGAGTGCGGCGGGCCGGTCGGGTGGAGCGAGGGCGGAGAGCCGGTCGGGTGGAGCGAGGGCGGAGAGGGCCGATAGTGTGGCTGGCCGGAGCGACGTGTCGGTCGGGTCGGGGCCGTTGGGTACACCAACGGAGAGAGAGAGAGAGAGAGAGAGAGAGAGAGAGAGAGAGAGAGAGAGAGAGAGAGAGAGAGAGAGAGAGAGAGAGAGAGGGGGGGGGAGCGGGGGGGGGGGGGGGGGCGTGCGCAAGTTGACCGTGGCGGTTCGCGGAGCGGCAGGCGTTCGGAGGTGCGGCGGGCCGGTCGGGTGGAGCGAGGGCGGAGAGGGCCGATAGTGTGGCTGGCCGGAGCGACGTGTCGGTCGGGGCGGGGCGGT
>BFEA01000027.1:1710782-1721745 GCA_003427395.1 Chara braunii | reverse complement strand
CCATCTCTTCTCACCCTCTCGCCACCTGACTTCTCAGACTACGACAGAGAGAGAAAGAGTTGTGACTTGAGACTTGACGACATTGGATCCAGACTGGACATTGGGATTCAGACATTTCGACGAGGGACTATTTGGGCCTGTACCGAGACTTGGTGTTGACGACATTCCCATCTTCCCTCCTCTTTCGTCTAACCCCTCCTTCTTCGTCTGTGTATGGTTGGGGCTGGBGCAGTCTTCTTGTGTGAAGCGCCAGACCCCCTTCACACCAGATAACGATGATGATGATGTGTGTTCAGAGCTGCATTGCAATATTGATTGTTCGGATCTTTCGTATCTAAGTCTTCCGCTGTGTTATCTTGTACTTTGTATTGAGAGGTCGATTCTTGTTCTGGTCTGCACGTTACAGTATGCAACAGCTGGGCTGGAAGGCGTTCTCACGAATAGAACAATTGTCAGGACAACCAATGGCTGGCTGATGCAGCGACCACTGTGTGTCTGGAACCTGGCCTTTATAAATTATTAAAAAAAAAAAAAAAAAACAGAAAAAACAATTATTGAAACTAGATAGATCGATGACTGGGGGAAGAGGGACTCAACCCCCCCCGAAATATGAATTATGACTCCACTGTTCTAAGTTCTAAATTTCTAAACTATTCTGCCTTAAACCAATCATATATGTCTTGATTCTTGATAGAAGTTCTTTTTTTTTTAACAACATCTTGATCAAAGATTGTATGGTAAGGCTGTTTTCATTTTGGATCTACTCATCTGGGTGGAAAAGCGGTTGCGCTTGTGTCAGCCGAAAACAGACACACACACACACACACACACACACACACACACACACACACACACACGAGTCGGTGAAAGTCCGACGAAACAGTCTGGTACAGTCGTGCTTTTTTTGAGTGTATAGCGAATATGACAACACACACACACACACACACACACACACACACACACACACAGAGGACAACCAAAACACTGTCTAATTATAAAATTGCTTTAATATGTTGGACTGTGACTGTCTCATCTCAAATGCTCTCGTTTTCTGCAATAGGACAAAGACTGCTTTGATTCTGAATCAAGGACACACATCCACAGACATCCACACACATCCACACACCTCCACACAAAGGGGTACCCCAAAGAAAGCCGCCATGTAAAGAAAGCAAATCAAGGACATGGAGGTAAAGCTGTTTCAGTTTTGGCTCTGCTCATCTTAGTTTGCTTCATATTGCTTATCATAGAGGTGAAGCTGTTTCAATCTTTGATCTGCTCATCCCTGGGTGGGAAAGGGGTTGTTGTGGTGACAGGTTACGACACACAAAGGAGGATAGGCTGTAGCCCTGACCGACTGGTCAGGGCATGTCTGCAGAGGGCCCTCACTTACAACCATTGACGCAACTGTGTGCGCATGAATGTGTCAAAATGCATACATTGCATGTGAAGAGGAGACATATGAGATACTGGCGGATGAGAACTACCTACTGATGCTCGCTGGAGAAGTCTGCTGACACTTCATGACGCCACTACACTCCCAAAAATAAGTATAACATTAGCACAGACTTACACAGTAATAATAATCCAATATTGTATTATTGTTTTATAAAAAAATATTCACTTGCGACAGGTGCTAAGGTATGCGCTAGTGTTCGGCATCTGCATGGGATCGACTTAAACCACCACCACCCCCAGGGCTCTTTTCGCTGGTGAGGATTCCCCTTGTGTGCCAACCTTTGCCGAAATGCCACAGCAGCATCTTTTATTCTTTAGGCTGCTGCCGCCAGCCATTTTGGTCCAGTAGCACTGTTCATCCGGGAGAGGTAGGTTACATTTTCTATTGTCGACTGTGCCTGGGAGAGGTAGTGGTGGTTTAAAGCAGGTCCGTGCAGATGCAGAATACCCATGTTTGCTGAACCAAAGGGGAAATCTTTGTGTCAAATTGTGTATCTGTAATATTCCCCTTCGTTTGAGGGAGGTCCAATGGTTCCAATCAAATTGTAGAGAAAAATATAATTACATGGCTGGCAGTCGTCCAATTGGAGTTTCCGGCCCCAACAAAAAGTATGGATTAAGGAGCTGAGGATTTGAAATAAGGAGGTAATTTGACAGCTTGTATTTTTCTCCTGTGATTGTAGTTTGCAACTTTTTGTACTGAGTGTCCATCCAAGGCTTTTACATCATTTTTGCTAAACCACCACCACCTCCGAGCCTGTTTTTGCCGACCCTGATTTTCACTGCGTACCGAGTTCTGCCGAGCCTGGGTTCCGTTTTGTCTCTTTTCTGGCACTCTTGTGAAAAAAAAAAAAAAAAAAAGCACAGCCAGACATTAAAAAAACAACGTGCTCACAACCACAAAAAGGAAAGGAAAAAAAACAACCCTTGGACGTGATACCAGGTAGATACCTACCGCAAAGTAGTTGTGTAAGTATGCCCTCAATGAGGGCGTTAGAACGGAAGATGAGAAGACACTTGGGATCGACTCCTTCCCTAAGGAGTTCTGGGTGCAGTTCTGGCACCTTCTCAAAGAGGATCTTATGGAATATATCCTAGCTGTCTAGAGGGAGGGCTTTCGGAGGCATGATTGGGCTAGAGGTCACCACGCTCCTCTACAACAAGGAGGCAATGAAGATATTAGAAACTATAGGCCTATCACGCTCCTTCCTGTGCCCTACAAAATGGTTGCAAAGATGGTGACTAGACGGCTGTTGCCACTGATGAATGTACTGATCCACCCAGATCAGATTGGAATTATGTCTAACCGCAATATCCAAGATAACATTCTGCTAGTCATTGAGACTATAAAGTATGCCCGGCAGCGTAAGGTCCAAGCGCCTATTATTTGTCATCGTTATGGAGGCCCTAGCATCACTCGTCATAACTTAACCCATGATCAACAAAGTGTCCATCCCTGAAATCCCTAACCACCTCATTTTGGTGACGTCACTGTTCGTAGATGACCTCACTGTGCTCATCCGAGCAGACGCAGATAGCATACATGCCCTCAAACACGTTATACATCTTTTCTCACTAGTGGCAGTTATGAAGGTCAATTGGGGTTCCAAGATAGAGGGATGGTGACTCCAGCCACAAGGAGAACCCCCCCCGCAGGAGCCAACTGTAGCCTGGGCATGAAAGGAAGAGGCCATTAGAACTTGGGGTGAGACTCACTGCGGTTGGGCCCCCACCTGATATGCTGGTGAACATGGCAATAGCCCGACTAGCTAAATGGGATGGACTGCACATGTTGCTGGTAGGGAAGACCTTGGCCATCAATAATGCCACTTTAGCGGCCATTTGGTATAAATTGGCAGTTTGGTCACTAAAGCCACAACAATACGTCAGACTCAAGAAAGCGCTTACGACGTACCTTTGGAAAAATAATTCTGAAACATCGAGATGTATACAGTGGGGGGCGTGTGATGTCCTCACGCAGCTAAGGGGCAGAGGGGGGTTGGGGATACTAGGCCCGGAGAGGGAGAGTGAAGCGCTGATCTTCAAGGTTTTGGTCGGCTGCTTGTAGGTAACGATATCCTCTGGGGTCCGCTGGCCTACTTGCAGATAGCCAACCTGGCACCCGAGATGCCAGCGACCAAGAAACTACATCCCTTCCGATGGCTAACCAATAAGTACTGGGCAATACCCTCCCACCCTCAATAACGACAGGCGAACAGCCCGCAGCAGGCACCCAGAGCAGACATGCTTCTGGACCCCTTGTGGCCGTACATGCTCAAACAATGGAGGAGATGCTGCCCGCAGCAGAAACAGCCTCCCAACAGAGGCAAGACATTTAGAGGCAGCCGTTGTACGGCAACCCATGTGTGTTGGACGGCGACGGAAACCCATTTGTCCTCACAACATGGGGAGCTTACGTGGGCCAAAAGTGGAGTTTTCACAATGGGGACCTATGGGACCCAATGACAGCAGACTGGGCCACGATTGACCAACTGCAGTTGAGACTTAAACCTGTTAAGAATGTGGGGGAGAAGGCGATTAAGCTGAGAGAGGCCTTCCCCCTGGCCTGGCGACTTGCCGCCCCACAATGGTGCAAGACGACTGGGTGGTTAAGTACATGGACATGCCCTACCTGCATGCCATATATAGGGTACACAGCACTGATGCAGGGCGCTGCACACTACAAGGTCAGAGGGATATCGCAAGGGCTTTTAAACCTAAAAAAAAAACAAAAAAAAAAAAACAAAAATCATGCCCACGAACGTTAGAGTGCTTCAATGGCAGATCCTTCATCGCTGTCTACCCACGCTCGACTGGCTTGTTTCCAGAACAAACCTCGAGCAGAAAGGGCTTATGTCTCTTATCTGCACTTTTTGCGGCAGGTCAATGCCGCCGGCCCGAGCAATATTGGAACACTGCCTGCTGGTGTGCCCTATGGTGGGATGCTGCCTTCCGCGCCCTCACGGGGGTGCACATCCCGTGGGATCAGGGGCTCCTGCTGCTGGGCTGCATGTCCTGATGCTGGCCTGGAGAGCCATATGTTCTTTTGAAAGAAGAGACCATCAATTTGGACTGCAGCAAGCCCAACAAACAATTGAGGAGGTGGTTAGGTCTTATACACCGGAAGCCCGAAAATCCTTTGTAAGGCATTACAGGGAGGAGAAGGACTCCATTGTGAAGGAGGTCATCCGAGAGGCCTATCGCCAGCTCTGGCATGACCCTCACCACATCTTTTTCTGAGCTTGACACCAGGCTCAGCAATCAGCGGACGTTGTGGAGGAGGACAAAATCCTCATGGCAACGAAGACCCTTCCACTATTTCGACGTCCCAACCTTCACCCTAACTTCGTTCTCATCTCATATCATAACATAACAGAGTGTCTGCTTGATGCTCACCCACCCCTCCACTGCTGCCTGCCCCATACACTTCCTCCCCAAAGCCTGGCAGACATTCTTGTTCCATGTGGTATTGCCCTTTCGCCCCTCCCCCTTCAGCACCCTCGCCACCTTGTCCTGCCCCCCCTCCCCCCTCCTCTTTCCCCCACCCGGCCCCTGTTCCCTCCCTTAATCACTCGGTGGAACTGGGAGGCCCGACGAGCGGATGAAGTAGCAACCACATGGGAATGCTGACCGATTGCAAATCTAATCCAACAGAGTAAAACTGCTACAGGGAGGACGATCGACAACGCATCTGGCAGGCACACTACACAAGTGGCACCATTTCCAAAAGATGCAAAGGTGACGGAATGCAATGGTTCCCCCTATTGAGGATATCCCCGGCTTGAAGTCTACATCGACTGGAGGAGGGCGGATGATAGGTTGGTTGCTTGCAGAGCCCTCTTCACATTGGGGCAAGGTCTACGCAATCAGTTGGAGTATCGGTATGGATTGCTGGCAACTGAAGATGATTGCAACGAAAACACAAATAACAACAGCAACATCAGCTACAGCGACGTCAAGTATGGGGTTGGTGCCAACAATAACAATCATGGGCGGGGCGACGTCCAAGGCTGCGCCATGATGGGAGTGATGCTGCAGGTGGACGCGGAAGATACGGGAGATGTCAACAACGACAACAATTGTGACGAATCGATTTCTGCACCGCGGGATTTTATGCGCGATAGCAATGAGGGGTCATAAGCTGGGAAGGATGGGCCAATTACGGGAGATTGGGATGGATGGGAAATTGCATCGGTGTCCTCGCTTCTTCGTCTTTTTGCGTCGGTTCCTTTCGGAGGGCTGGTTCAGGCCCGGGTGGGCCCCGGGACGATCGATTGGTTGATTGGCTGAGTGAGTGGCGCGCTGTCATGCGCGCGATTCATAAATGTTGACGCCGCTTCTTTTTGTTTCGGGCTCGGACTTTTTAGGCGCGGACATCGCGCGGGAATTTTGCTTCGTTCTTTTCAAAATTCCTTTTGAATTTTTTTTCTTCACATCTTGCCGAGCCATCCTGATGGCTCTCGGAATTTCGGACTTCCTTTTCGGAGTTTGTGCTCTTTGCATTTCCGCATTAGATAGAAATTTAGGAATTTTACAATTAGGATCTTCTTTTGGCGCGCAGCGCTTTTTGCTTACGCGCTTCTCAGTGCGGCTGCGATGGAACTTTGATTAGTAGGCGCCTTTAATCGGGTGTGTAACTGTAATTTTGGGTGGGCGCCATTGTAACTGTATCTTTCTTCTTGTGCTTCATCTTTCCCACCTTCGCTTCTTGTGACGTCTAGCCCGCCCGCGGGCTGCATGATCGGATCGACGGGTGGAGAGAGGCAAAGTCCCACACGCCGCGGCCCAATCGCGCAAAACGCAGGCGCTCCCTCTCTAATCTTCTCTCTAAGTCCCTGTAATTCCATGTTCTTCGTGCATGCATGCACGCTATAAATTCCGACTGCGCGATTAGTTAGCTCTCTTAACTAGCTGTTGGAAGCTCGGGGTAGCACGATCAGTGAGGGTCGACTCACGAGCGAAGTAAGAGGTGAGTTGAAGTGGGAGTCGGGTGCCCCAAGAGCTGGTGCCAAACGCGCGGGGTTGACGTGGGCCACGATGGACTGTGGGCGCGGGCGAACCTGACAGGTGCGGGGGGACTAAGCGGGGTGTTGACTTCGCGGGTTGGTGCACGACGACGGACTGTCCGCATCGAAGAGAGAGAGAGAGAGAGAGAAAGAGGGAGTCGAGGTTGATGGACGCGGATTTGCTGTTTCTTTTGTCTTTTCTCCATCTCTGTTGGTGTATATAAGTTTTGATTTCGGATCAGGGCGATTTGCCCGTTTTTGTTTCCGGAATCTTGGCTTGGATTTCTTTCGTCCACACTTGTTTTGGGGATTTCAATCTCTGATGTTGTGTGTTATGCTGCATGAATGGATGTCGTGTCCGCTTGCTTTCCTTACGCCTGATTTTTACCTTTGCTTATCGTTTTGATGCACTCATGAGGAGGGTAGGAATTTTGCGTAGTCATCAATACTGTTTCTATTCTTGTTCACCCATTGATTGAGCTGTTGTGATTGCTGCATCTTGCATGCTAAAAAATCATGGAGTGATTAGATGATCGGGTAGCTGTTTGCCCAGAAACCAGAGAACGCCTCGCAGGGGCGCGCGTAAGTGCGATCTGATCTGCTCACTTACACGTGTTCACGCGCGTCGATTCTTAAACAACCACACATAAAAAGGCTAACGATTGCGGGGATATTGCTTGATTGGATGTGGCCATCCTGCGTCGGCAGCGAAGCAATCATCCCGTGTGAACACGTGTAAGCGCGACTCGATTCGCGCGGCCTACACGTACTCACATGCGGTGATCGCAATCGACGAAGACACGGCCTTAGGAATTTCGCGGCTCTACGATGACATAATGACACGCTCCGGGAGCTCGGATTCGTCGTACGACCCGGAGTACTTCACCCCTTGGATTGAGGAATGCCTCCGACAGAGGTTTCCCTGCCTAACCGAGAACCGACTATGTCCTAGGGAGTTCCATTGTGCCACAACCAGCGATCCATGGTGTTCTGATTTCCCCACTTCGGACTACACGCACTATTTCATTTCCCCCGGTTTTGTCGTTATCTCCACTAATTTCCCTCCCTTCCGTCTTCTTCTCCCGTATCATCAACTCAGAGTTGTCCCGTGGAAGGCCATAGCCCCATATGGCCCCGCACGCCCTGCGGAAATTGTCGGCGACGTGGCAACCAGAGAGCCTCGGAAGCCCGAGGGCCTAACCCGAACGTACGACGACCGACGCCACATGGCGACATCAGACGACCTGACTCATCAGAACCACACCCACCCCGGATGGACCTCTCGACCAACCGCCGTCGTCAAAACAGACGGATCGAACCGCCATGAAAGACGCGCGCATGCCATCTGCCTTATGACCGGAGGCGGTCCGCCCTCTCTGCCAAATTTCACCCGTGCCCCCGAAAAACTCTGCCACAGGAGATCTCAGTTCTGACATGGGACTCCACCCCCACTTTCCCAAAAACCCTTGGCACACCCCTTTTCGCACTTCCAGGCCCACACCCCACTCCGATCAGGAAGTCGCGCTGGGCGTGAGGTTGGGTGTCACACAATAACAAGAACGATGGTGTGCAGGGTTTGGGATTGGGAGAAATGGGCGAAGGGGGTGCGAAGGATGACAACAATATTAACAACGATGGCGAGAACAACAACGTCAACAACGACAACAACAACCAGAACAACAACAACGGCAATGAGGGCGGGGACGAAGTCCACAGCAGCAGCATGAAGGGTGTGCTGTCGTGGGTGGACATGGATGATAAAGGTGGTGACAACAACAATAACAACAACATCAACAACAACAACAACAACAATGATGATGATGATGGGGGAGGTGACGTTCGAGGCTGCCGCATGAGGGGAAGGATACAGCAGATGGATGTGGATGATAACAGAGACGA
Organism: Chara braunii; assembly: GCA_003427395.1. Taxonomy (NCBI): domain Eukaryota; kingdom Viridiplantae; phylum Streptophyta; class Charophyceae; order Charales; family Characeae; genus Chara; species Chara braunii. The sequence goes on along the minus strand of BFEA01000027.1, from coordinate 1,713,382 downwards.
CAACAAAAATAACGACAACAACAACAACAACAACAACAACAACAATAACAACAACAACAACATCGACTACAACAACAACAACGTTGACAGCGGAGGGGGAGACGTCCATGGCAGCAGAATGATGGGTAAGTTACCGCGGGCAGACGCGGTTGGAATAGGCGTGGACACGGGAAGCGGGTTTTCTGACTTTCTCCTTGCAATAATTTTTGGCCTCGATATGGAGTTGCTTCTCGTTGTCTGTCGGAGGATAGGAGTAGGTTAGGCAGTGATGATTGGGTTGCCCGGCCTGCAATACCAATCAACACTGGGGTGGTGACTCCTGGTGATTGCCTCGTGGGACTGGTGGTGGGCAGTTTACGCTTGAGTGACAGTTAATACATCTTACACAACATGGTATACGGATGCTAGACCCGAGTTCCTGCAGATATAAGTCATATTGCAGTAATACACATTACATTATGATTAGGGTTTCGCCTGACAGGATTGATGTCTCATTTTGTTTGCGAGGTTCTATAGATTACATCGATAGGGACGCTGGACTTGTTCCTCAGCACAAACAGTCACACCATGGCACAAGGACGCTGGACCTGATTTCCAACAGATATAGCTTAATCATTTGTATAGATATAGATTTATCATATGTATAGGGACGCTGGTCACAGTGCTGTATTACACATGACATCATTATTAGGGTTTTGCCGGATATGATTGATGTCTCATTTTGTTTGCGAGATTCTATACATCACATCGATAGGGATGCTGGGCTCGTTTTCCGGCATATACATTCACACATGGCACAAGGCCACTGGACCTGATCTCCGTCAGATATATTTTCATCATTTGTATAGGGACGCTGGATCCGATTTCCAGCAGGTGTAGCTCCCCACCAACAAATGGAGCCTTCGACGAATCGACGCTGGGGCCTACTTACCGGGGATGTTCTTATCACCTCATTAAGTAGGTTTCCCATATACGAAGTCAGCAGACAATAGCAGCCACGACATGACAGGGTCCAGGTAGGGGAGCGATGGTGTATTGGTCTTGACTGCACAGCGAGGTCTGTTACATCCCTGAAAGTTACAACTCACAATGTTCTACCACTAAAAAACAACATTGCTTGCCACCGGGAGTGGTCATCTTTTTGCTCACACGAAAAAAAGGGGGAAGGGGAGTGGTTCCTTGGTCTTAGGTCACCTAGGGTTGGCACCCAACATTCCTCTCATCTGAAGTCTGACACACTCCAACCTGGTTTCACTGTGGAAGGGTGGAGGGGTTCTCCCTCTACTGCTGTTATACTCAAGCGCCTGAAATGTTGGATCAAAGAAACTAACATTGAGGATGTTATGGGGATTGTGCTACCTGACAAGGTATCATTCCGGTCCTATTGACAAGGCCATCAAAACTGGTTCGGCCTTCAGATGGTTCACACACCAGCAGTTGCTGGAAATGTCAACAGCACGCCTTTTTGCCTGGACTCTCAGCAGGGTTCTCACTTTTATGCAGGTCTTTCTGGAGGACAATGTGCTGGAGGAGCACAACAACTAGGATCACCCTGCCTCGCTGCTTTCACTGAAAAGTATGTCTTGAGCTGAAAACAGAACTGGGCGAACCAACCAAAAATGATACCATCACACACAATGTAAGATGCTAGAGGAGGCCATCAGCCCAAGGGCCCATCAGCAGGGCAAGCTCCTCACCTGCTCCAAGTCCTCCCACCCCCCAGACGGGGATAGCAAATCCACCCCAACCTCCTCAACCCCCTCCACCCTGCTTGCGCCCCCCCTCGCCCTCAGTTTTCCCACGAGTTAGGGGGCCACCCCAATGGGCGTCCAAGTTGGCTAGAGGAGATATAGATGTCCGCTCACTTAATGTCAATGGTCTGATCCAAGCAACAACGAACAATACGCAGGCCATATGGAAGATGATAAAATGCCCAGCCACGGGGAGATGGTCGGATGCGATATATATCCAGGAAACACATCTACAGGACATCCCCTTGCACATGGCAAAGGCAAAGGCTATCTGGCCCTATGCCGCCTTTTCAGCACCTGCGAGGGATAGGGCATCCGCAGGGGTGGCCATCTGGCTTCCACGTGGCTCAAAACTCAGACCCCTGAGCATGGATAGCGACAGATAGCAAAGGAAGTGGTTATGCCTTTATTTTATTTTTTCCGCAAACTTCAAGTGCAGGAAGTCCACTTGACGAGGTGATAAGAGCATCCTCATCAAGTGACCCCTGGAGCCTTCTATTGGTGGGGAACAACACCTGCTGATAACTGGGTCCAGCGTCCCTGTACAATGATATGCTGTGTGTCCGAAAATCGATTCAACGCGCGCTGAATCCGCATTGAAAAGCCCGTTAGACGGGTTACAACGGGACCCGCGATGATTTTTTTCACGGGCTAAAAATAATCAAAACAAAAAATAAAAATATAGGTTATAGATCTTTTTTAGCTCTACAACCTCTTTTTTTTTGTTTTTTTTTTTGAGCTTTTACTATATTTTTAAAAAATCACAAACATAAAAATAAAAATAAAAAAATGTTGTTGTACATCTTTGAAATGTCTATAACCTTATATTTTTAGGTTGTTTTTTTTTTT